>JZKD02S1694217.1:632723-646978 GCA_000966675.3 Picea glauca | reverse complement strand
AAATAAACATCTTCAACAATTAACAATTTATTAAGTATATTATAAACATTTAGATAAACTTTATTTTATATTAGTAAATATTTTATAACTATATTTTTATATTGTAAATATATATTAATTTTAGATTTAAATAAATATTATTATTATTATTATTATTATTATTATGTTTATGACATATATAAACAATAATAAAATACATCCTTTCCACACACATTTAGACATTTGGAAATGAAAGTGAATAAAACTTAATTATATCTATAGTATGTTTCTTTTGAAAAAAAAGACTTTACTTTCTTACATGGTAGGGATCTTTTTAACAAAACGAATCTACTTTCTCCCCGCTAGATTCTTAGAACCCACTTGTGTACTCTCTCAAATCGCATACAATAGAATAGTAACAACGTCGTGCGAGACAAAAAATTTAGCATACAATAGGACACAAAAAATGTAGCAGACCTTCGTACTTAGCCCATGTTTGGATCGCGGGTTCTCGGGCTGGTGGGCTCAAAATTGGGCCTCTGTTGTTTTGTGGCCTACAAATAACATCGAGAGTTCCGTGATATACAAATTGACAAGAGAACTTGTGGACTATAGAAATTTATCAAAAATAAATAATGTCTGTTACATATCTTTGGAAATTACATGAACATTTAAAAGCATATATTAGAATAGTAATAATGTCTATTATACCAAAAAAGTTAGCATACAATAGAATAGTAACAACGTTGTGCAAGACAAAAAATTAAGCATACAATAGGACACAAAAAATGTAGCAGACCTCCATAGTTAACCAGTTTTTGGATCACGGGTTCTCGGGGTGGCGGGCTCAAAATTGGGTCATTGTTGTTCCGTGGCCTACAAATAGCACTAAGAGTTCCGTGATATAAAAATTGACAAGAGGACTTGTGGACTATAGAAATTTATCAAAAATAAATAATGTTGGCTGCATGTAACAACGTCTGTTACATAGGTTCGTGGAGAAAAAGACAAAAAAAAATAGCATTCCCGAATTAGTTTGCTTGAAAGCAGAGGCTTCTAGACAGAAGAAAAATCGAAATTTATCAACGTCTTGTAAGACAAAAAAATTACCATACAACAAGACAGAAGAAATGTAGCAGACCCGAATTAGTTTTCTTTGGAACAAAGAAGAAAGGTTCTTGGACACCCAAAATTTAGTATACAATAAAGGCATTCTTGAATCAATTTTCTTTGGAATTTATCAAAAAATAATAATGTGTGTTACATCTTCCTGGAAATTTAAATGCATTTGTCATATAGACTGAGATTGGGGCTCCCGTGGACCATAAAAAGAAATAAGTACAAGAATTAGGAATGTCGAAAGAAGAAGTGTGTGACGGTAAAGAGGAAGATAAAGTTAGTTGACTGATCAGTTAGAGGTTAGTATATGCATTCTTTTCTTTTATTTAGAGTTGTTTATGAATGAAACGATGATTACATTAATTAGCTTTGACTATTTTTGTGTCACTGTTTCAATCGTATTCATTTAGTATTTATTTGTTTAATATCTTTAAAAAAAAAAAAGTGTTGTTCATATTTGATTCAGAAACTTTATCAAACAATCATTTTCGCAAGATTTCATGCAAACCTTGTAAACTRTATATAAAYTGTTCATAATCATTTGTATATTCACATTCTTAGATAAATATTTGTAATTATTGTGTCGATTGTTAGAATCTTTTCTTTAGTTAGTTTATTTCATTTTGCTATCTTTAGGACCCTAGTTGGATAACGGAGCCATTAAACCTGTCAGGATAGGTCATACCAAATGGCTTGCGTTAATTAGACAACCCTGGACCAGGTCTATCCTTCCAGTTGACAGTCTGTCATTTATGCCAGTCAACGGGTAGTAGGCACGATTTTTGCCAAAGGATTGGCAAATTCTAGGGTTGCAATGAAAGCCTGCTTAAATTCGTTGAGGCGATCTTTCATATTGTCATTTTTCGTCTCAATTCCTCCAATGGAATCACAAAGAATTTCACTGGTTACTTGGTGAAATGAAGAGATTTGGGACGACCGCATTTTTCTAAAGTTAATCTTTGTGCGAGATTTTTCTTTCCTGTTTGTTACATATCTCTTTTCAATGACCATACTTTTAGATTTCCTGTCAAAAACAATGCTCTAGAATACAAAGGATTCATCTTCGTAAAAAAATTCGGTCTCAGATATTCCACCGCAGACGACCCAATTTTGTGCATGTGCTCAGTTTCAATTTCAAGTTCCAGCTATGCACTTTCAATTTCGGCTTCTTCTGCCTGCCCTGCATTGTTTTTTCTCTTCTTCACCACTAGAAGTTTGTGAGAACTATCAATTTTTATGCGAGAAGGGTTCTTATCTCCTCCTTTGTTCGAAGATTTCTGGGTTGCTATCTTACTGGGGTGGGCCATCGAAGCGATGCTTCGTGATGTCATGCTCTTGGGAGTGCTGGCAGGGGACTGGGTTCTCTTCTCAGTGAATACTTTTCCATGTTGTTTGTACAATTCAGTGGCGCTTTTCAATGTCTTTGCGTTGCAATCAGCAGAAGAAGGATTGTTGTCCACACTGTCCCTGTCTTGGGTTAGGTGTCTATGGATAAAAGAGCTGTTAAAGCCAAATGCCAGTAAATGTTCTCGAAAAATCCCATTAGGGTTGAACCCCTTTAGCCTTTAACAATACGTTAGGTTCAATTTCTTGAAATGGGCGGCAAACTCGTCAATCTTGTTGATGTTTCTGCACATGAAGTCTCCGACTTTCCAGGGCAGAAGAATGAACTGTTTTTTTTTTCTTTTCATGGAAAAAGTGCAACCAATGGTTGTATTTCCTTGCTGTTTTTGCAACAAACATATTGTCCATGATGTGGCATGGAAGGAAGGCAGGATTTTCCTTAGAGCCAAATACCATTAGGACACTGTGATTTTCCTTATGTTCAAGTGTGCCCTTCCTGTTCAAAAAATTGGTTGCCTGGACAGACATCCATGGAGCATCCTTGCCTAACAATAAATCTTTAAAAACTGAGACAAAGCCATTAAAAACTTCATAAAAACAATGGGAGGCCTTGTGCCTCCATAGGGCCTCGTACCAGAATATTACTGGGTCAAATCCACAGTTTATTTTATTGGAAAGAGAAAGTTTTAGAAATGGGCAGCAATGCACTATTGCGAAAATCAAGTAGGATGACATATAAAATTTATTCGATTCTTTGAATCGTGACAACTGGGAACAGAGATCAATGGAAATTAGCTTCCCCCAATCGAAAATGTATTGTTCCTTGACTGTGAAATACAAAATATAAATAATTATATGGGAAATGCTTGTCATGGATGGATGTCACGTTATTCTTGTAAATAGCCAAGCAATTTCCCGGAATGGATTTCTAAAGGAACTTACCTAAAACCTTGTGATATCTTTAGGAATTGTTGTCGGGTCTTCGAGGAAGTCAGCTAAGATGTCCAACCCGTTATCATGTTTTTCTAGAAACTTCTTGCAGTCTTGTCCTCTAAATGTCAATGTTGGCTTTGGTTATTTTAACATCTCGCGAAAGGCCCGAGGTGACAAAGAAATAGGAGAATGGTCACGCAGTGGAATAATTCTTTGGCCTGGAATATATTTTTCGTCGCACCAAGAGACCACCTCCTTACAGTTAAAAACCTCAGGGACGCAACCTACACAAGCAATTCCAAAGGTCCACATCACTTCGTTCTGGGCGGAATGGGATGAATAATAAAAGTATTCCCTAGACCACTGGAAGTTCTGGTCCTAATGTCTGAAGATATTTACTGTATCTCCACAAAATTGTTGTGACCTGCTGCCATAAGTCTACAAGAATGCTTTTTTGCTCCAAACGATGAATGAAATGAGAAGTTGGAAGGGATAATATAACCCTGCGCAAATCTTGGTCCAAAGCGTGTGAATGGGAGATGTCCTCGAGACTTTTGTTCATTAATGATAATTTGGACGGTTGTTGCATGATGTGTTGTTAACATTAAACACTAGTAATCGGATACATAGAAATGCCAATATGGAGGATATTGCAATGATCAATTAAGCATTGTAGATTTCATGAGTGGGCCAACACGACGACACGTGTTCGAGATGAAAAATCGGAAGGGACAAAATAACTTTCCGCACATCTTGGTTTAATGCGTAATAATGGGAGATCTCCTCAAGTGTTTTTCCCATTAATGACAATGTTGACGGTTCCTGCATGGTCATATGTTAGCATGAAAGGTTTCTAATTGCATAGTAAGAAAGTACGGAGGTCGCGGACACGGGAAAAAACAACTTTGAAATAGGGTTACAAGCTACAACCCTTGAAGGTGAGGGTGTGAGGGTCAAATTGTATGTCTCGAGAATTTTTGAGTGCAATACGCTAACATCGAAGAGGGTATGGTAGGACAGTCCAGAGGCCAATTTGTATATGACTAGTAAGAGCATAACTAATGTATATCAGGAAGGACAGGAAGTTAGTGTGGATGGAAGGCAGCGAGAGATACTTTGAAACATTTGTGAGCCATGGTAGAGTGAAGCTTGCATGTTTGAGGAGTCTGTGCTAGAATTGTAGATCACAGAAGTTTTGAGTGAAAAATGTACACGACACAACAAGAAGCAGAGTTCGAAACAGCCAATCCGGCAACCGTGGCCATAAAATTGGCTTAGTATGGAAAGCAACAGCGATGGGTTGGATTCGTCGTGTGATTATATAGATGGAGATAAATATATGTCAACCCGCCAACGTTGGAACCCGCGATCATAGAAAGGCGGCTATGTATATAACCACAAAGTGATAATACAAGAAAAAAATAAAAGGGAAAAAGGACCAAGGAGTCCGCGGTGGAATTGTAAATGACAGAAATTTTGAGTGCAATATGTATATCATGGAATAGGAAGCAGCAGATTTCAAATGCGCCAACCCGAAACAGTGACTAAGAAATCGATATTTCGTGAACCCGTGAACAAGAGGATCAAAAATAGGGTCACAAGGTCTCCCCAGAAGACGTGAGGGCCCAATGGTCAAATTGTATCATTTGGAACATTTGAATGCATAATCTGTAACACGAAAGGAGGGGCGATGTCGGAACCCAGTAGTGAATTTCTATATTGCAGAGAGCTAGATGCGAACTATTTCGTATCAGTGTGTGGAGTTGTCACTAGTAAGAGTACAACCAATGTATATTAGGAAGGATAAGAAGTTAGTGGGGATGGAAGACAGTGACAGATACTCAAAATATTTATGAACAGTGGTAGAGTGAAGCTTGTGATTTCAAGGAGTACACGGTAGAATTGTAGATCATGAAATTTTTGAGTGCAAGATGTACATCACGGAAGAAGAAGAAGTAGAGTTCGAAACCGCAAACCCGAAAACCGCGGCCATAAAATTGGCTAAGTATGGAAAGCAATAGTGGTCGGTCGGATTTGTCGTGTGATTATATAGATGGAGATAAATATATGTCATCCCACCAACGTTGGAACCCATGATGATAGAAAGGAAACTAAGTATATAACCATAGATCCATAATACACGGGAAGAAGAAAAGGGAAAAAGGACTAAGGAGTCCGTGGTGGAATTGTAGATCACGAAAAGTTTGAGTACAAGATGTGAACCTGGTAGTCAATTTGTATATTGCAGAGGGTCGAATGCAAACTGTTTCGTACAATTGTGTTCATTTTTCATTGGTAAGAGCACAACCAATCTATAATAGATACTTTGAAACATTTTTGAACCGTGGTAGAACAAAGCTTGGTGCCAACCCGAAACAGTATCGAAGAGTTGGACATTTCGTGAACCGAGCAACAGGAGGATCCAAAATAGGCTAACAAGGTCTCTGCAGAAGACGTGAGACCCCGACATTCAAATTGTATCACTCCGAACATTTGAATGCATAATCTCTAACACGAAAGAGCGGATGATGTCGGAATCTGGTAGTCAATTTGTATATTGCGGAAGGTGTGATGTCGACTATTTTGTACCTCTGTGTCCAGTTGTCATTACTAAGAGCTAATTTAGTATTGAAAATAATTTTTTAGATACTATTAGATACTTGATAGGGATTTCCATCCGTAAACAATGGCAATCTCCACCCCGCCAACCCTGGACTCCATGTGTCAATTTGTATATCACGGAACTAGGAGCATTGTTTGCAGGACACAAAACAATATAAATGCAATGTTGAGTCAGCTAGTATGCATGTCCGCTTGTCCAATTGTATATCTCAGAATTTTGGGTGCTATTTGCATGGCACGGAACAATGGAGGCCCAATTTTGAGCCCGCCCACTAGAGAACCCACGATCCAAAATGTGGCTAGTTATGAAATGTGCTATCGGTACATGGTCTATAAAATAGCATGTCCATAGTTTATAGTCCCATAATACACGGGAAGGAAAAAAGGGAAAAAGGACAGAGGGGTGCCTTTTTGCCCCCTCTATTTCTACTTTTTCCATTTTCTATTATCCCTTTTGTTTTCTAATTCATCTGCTTACTGTGCTTTCTGAAAATGCCTTGGTGCACCGGTTGGCGGACTAACGGTTTCACATCTATGATCACTCTTCTACCTTGTCCCATAGTTTCCTACTTTCTCGATTGCGGGTGTCGGGCTGGCAGGTTGAAGATTGCTCCCCTGCCTTCAGGGGGTCTGTAATATACATCTTGGCCATGGTGCCCTGCCCTCGCATATAATATTGTATATTAAAATTAATATACATACCTGAAAATCAAACTAAATTCCAGAGGCAGCAAAGTTAACCAAATTAAAATCAAAATAAGCTTGCATTGTGTTCAATTGTCACTGGTAAGAGCACAACCAATATATAACAGATACTTTGAAACAGTTGTGAACCGTGGTAGAATGAAGCTTGGTGCCAACCCGAAATAGTATCCAAGAGTTGGGCATTTCATGAACCCGACAACAGGAGGATGCAAAACACGTTGACAAGGTCTCTACAAAAGACGTAAGGCCCTGACTTTCAAATTGTATCTCTCTGAACATTTGAATGCACAATCTCTAACATGGAAGAGTGGATGATGTCATAATCTGGTAGTCAATTTGTATATTGCAGAGGGTGTGATGTTGACTGTTTTGTACCTCTATGTCCAGTTGTCACTACTAAGAGCTAATTTAGTATTGAAAATAATTTTTTAGATATTGTTAGATACTTGATAGGGATTGCCATCCGTAAACAATGGAAATCTCCACCCCGCCTGCCCTGGACTTCGTGTGTCAATTTGTATATTACGGAACTGGGAGCGTTGATTGCAGGACACAGAACAATAGAAATGCAATGTTGAGTTAGCCAGTCTGCAGGTCTGCTTGTCAATTTGTATATCACGGAATTTTGGGTACTATTTGCAGGGCATGGAACAATGAAGGCCTAATTTTGAGCCCGCCCACCCGAGAACCAGCGATCCAAAATGTGGCTACGTATGGAATGTGCTATCCGTACATGGTCTATAAAATAGCATGTCCATACTTTATAGTCCCATAATACACGGGAAGGGATAAAGGGAAAAAGGACGGAGGAGTCCGCAGTGGAATTGTAGATCACACAAATTTTGAGTGGAAGATGTATATCACGGAAGAAAAAGCAGCAGAGTTCAATTTCTCTAACTCCGCAACCATGGGCATAAAATTCACTAAGTATGAAAAGGAATAGAGGGCGGTCCAATTCGCCATGCAAGGATATAGATGGCGATGAAGATATGTCAACACGCCAACGTTGGAACCTGTGATCATAGAAACACGACTAATTATATAACTAGAATGCAATAATACACGATAAAAAGACAAGGGAAAAAGGACTAAGTATCTCGTAGAAGAACATCTAGTGTTTGATTATTAATGCAAATGTTTTCAAACCCCTGCTAAGTTCTCATCAGTTAAGGCATAAATTGTAGATCACAGAAGTATCTTTCATATCACTGTGTCCAGTTGTCACCAGTAAGAGCATTGTTGATGTATATCAGGAAGGAGGCGAAGTTGTTGGAGATGGAAAGCACCAACAGATACTTTGAACGAAGTTAATGTATATGAGGAAGCCGTGGTGGAATTGTAGATCACGGATGTTTTCAGTGCAAGATGTATATAACGGAACGATAAACAACCGGCTTCGTAAGCGTCGAACCTGCAGCGGCAGCCATAAAATTGGCTAAGTATGGAAAGGAACAGCGGTCAGCCAGATCCGTCGTGTGAGGATATAGATGGAGATGATGACATGTCAGCCTGCCAACTTTGGAACCGGATACCATAGAAAGGTGACTAACTATATATCCAGAAAGTGATAATGAGGGGGAAGAAGAAAAGGCCAATTTGTATGCGCCAACACGGCAATCACGACCATAAAATTACGTAGGTATGCAAAGGAACAACGGTCATTCGGATTTGTCATTTGAAGATACAGATGGAAATGAATATATGGAAAGGAACAACAGTCGATCGAATCCATCGTGTGAGGATATAGATGGAGATGAAGACATGTCAGCCTGCCAACTCTGGAACCAGATACCATAGAAAGGTGACTAACTATATATTCAGAAAGCGATAACAAGAAGTAAGAAGAAAAGGCCAGTTCGTATGCGCCAACACGAAAACCACGACCATAAAATTGCCTATGTATGCAAAGGAACAACGGTCGATCAGATTCGTCACGTGAAGATACAGATGGAAATGAAGATATGCCAGCCTGCGAACCCTACAAGCGCCCATCATAGAAAGACGACTAAGTATAAAACCAGAAAGCCATAATGGACGGGAAAAGGAAAAGGGGAAAGGGATAAGTATCTAACAGTCGAAAAACCTTTTTTTTTCTGTTTATTAACGGTAATGTTTTCGAACCCCTACTGGGTGAGTAAAAGCATAAACTGCAGAACACTGAAGTTCCTTGGCTGCAAGATGTATATGATGGAACATGGGACATAGGTGCTAGGTACCGCGAACCCGGGGCTTGGTGGCCAGATAACTAGCTAAGTATTGGTCAAGAGAAAGGTTTGATATCTATTTCAATAGTAATCATACTAATATGTATTAATGGAGAAATTTTTCATATTTATCTTAATAGTATTCATACTAATATATATTAATGGATTGTTTCTGTTTCAAATGCAAATGATCTCCCAATTTGCAAGATGCTCTTCAGTTCGCAAATTTCGTTGAAACCACAAAAATTTTGACTGCAAAATGTACATAGCGCAACAAGAAACATGAATTTGCATTGTGGTTTCAACGAGATAAACTCCTTATCATCTATTCATCTTGTATTTCTTGCAATGACATGAGAAAACACCGACTCTCCATAAACATCAATATCTAAATTAAATTAAATGTAATCAAAATTTGGTGTGATTTAAGTAATTAAGACAACTTCATTCATTCCTTTATTAATGCCAAGATTTTCGAATGCCTGGTGGGTTATCAGTAGTTAAAGGATTAATTGCAGAGCACATAAGTTGTTTGGTTGCAAGATGTATATGACAGAACATGGAACATAGTTGTTTAATACCGCAAACACAAACATAATTGCCTACGCTTTGCTGAAGAGGAAGTTTTTCTATTTATTCCAATAGTACTGATATTAGTATATACGCACAGATATTATCAAATAGAAGAAGTTGCAATATATCCAACATACTGAACAGGAACATTATTTCAACACTTGATCTGCCTTGTTGTAACTCATTAATTCATTCTTTTTACGGGACCCGAAGAATGGAAGCAGGACGACTCCTCCAATTTCTTTTTTTAAATACAGGGTTGACGCCACATAAGTATGGCTTATGAAAAATTATTCTTAAATGTAAAATGTAAGCAGCTAATAGAGCAGGGTTTATTTAAATTGAAGTAGTGGGCAACAGAAAGAAAATATTGTCATCCATGTTTAACGACACAGGGGGAGAAGGTACAAAATAAAATTAAAACAAATACCAGAGACTGGAAAATACTATTAAAGAATAAACCATAATTATTATATATTCAAATAAGATGGGTTACAAAATACAACCAAGGCTATTTGCCACAATGATTGTGACTTGGCCTGTCGCCGACCAAAAAAAAATATGTACATTGATGAAGCTTCTTGACAGTTTTCTTGATGTTGAAACCCTTTATTCATAAAAAATGAGTTGAATATCAATTTCGGGTTTTGTACTTAATCGGTCCTGCCAACTACATCTATCCCACTTTTTTTAATAGCTTGTCTCTTCCAGATATGGCCTGCTTGCAATCGCTGGTTATTCAACATTCCATTCTTTGTCAAGTATTAATTTCCCTCTGTTATCGAAAACTTGGGGTTTAACATGCTTTCCTTGCAATGTTCCTGACCCTTGACAGCCAAGACAACTTAGAAATGTGATTCAGGGTGATTTCAAAGTGGAGGGGGTCCTTTTATGTCACAATAGATATGGCAGAGGAAAAAATTGAAGTATGTTGTGACTGGTATTCTCCCTGTATTAGATCATCTGTTTGGTTGAAAATCCTGCCTGAAGATTTGTATGTTGAACTTATTTTCTTTATTACAGTAAATTGGAAGAAACATCCAACCCAGTTGGAAAATGAAAATCTGTTTAGGTACATAACTTCTTCGGGCAACACAGGTCTGGCAAGTGCATCAAATGCTGCAGAACGCATGAGTAGAGCTTTGGCAAGTGTATCAAATGTTGCAGATCGCATCAGAATATATATTTCCTCGTATCGGTGGCATCTATGGCAGCCCACAGAAAGGTCTGGAATGTTCAGAGGTGATGCCAAATATGTGGACTCTACAACTACATCCAGAGGAAACCGAGCAAACTTTGACAAACAACATGGCTTTCTGTCAACTCGGTTACCAGACCCACATGTAGCTCATAAAACTTTGAAATAGAAACTTTTTTAGTGATAATATGTCGTTTTATTCACCCATACAGTTTATGTTACCCGTCTCTTCTTACATTCGCAAATGGAGTAATATTTTGCGTAATTTACGAACATGACCGACCATTTTGCAAGCCACTGTAAATGCGTCGCCCCCAAGGAAGACAAATTCTTGTGGGATCTGCAAAATTCGATATAGTTGCCAAATCTGTGTTGTTGGAAGAAGCTATATACTTCAACGAAGAACTATTTTTCACTTGACTTGAAAATCCATTACAACTCCCAACAAGAAAACAAAGAAGTTCAACAAACAAATCTCCAGGAAGCCTTTTCAACCAACCAAAGCATAGAACAAAGGGAGAACACCAACCAGAACATACTTGTTCTATTTTTTTTCCTCCTCTCTGAGTTTCTCTTCTATAACAGAGTTTTTTTTTACTCAAAGCTCACGTCACATAAAATCAGTCTCTCTTCTTTAATGTGGGCCTCAATCGCATCTCTAAGTTGTCTTACATGTCAATGACCAGGAACATTAGAAAAAAGGCACCCTAAAGCGCAACTCTTTGATGATAGAGAGAAATAGAAATAAGTATTTAAAAGCAACGTTGGATGATCTTCTGTAGATTTTGTGTTAATTCTTTTTAATGACATATGTTCTCGATATTTTCGCTTATTAATGCCAATCTTTTTGAATATGTTCTCTGAATAGTCACTAATAGCACGTAATAAAATTCCCATATCCGCACAGATTTTCAAATCTGACATCTAAGATATGCAGAATATTAAAGAGGGACATCATGTCAAGGCCTCTATGGGTAACATGTTCATGGACTATGCTGAAGCTTTTAAGAAAACTAAAAGAGCGCAAACCAAAAAAAAAAAAAAAATTGCAAATAAAAAAATGCAGGCAAAAAAAATTACCAAATCCCATAATATTCGCCTGTCTATTCATTTTAATGGGAGATGTCCTTGAGATTTCCAGTTATTAAAGCCCATCTTTTTGAACCTATCTAGTCGGTTCTCACTTTTGAAAGCATAATTAATGTATATTGGCAAGGGCGAAAGGTAGCGGGGATGGAGGGGAGCGACAAATGGTTTTAAATTTTCTGAACCCAGAAAATTGTCAACCCGCTAAACTTTGAAAAGTTGACTAAGTATGGAAAGCTAGGTAGAATAGACAAATTCATTGCTGGAAGAGGCACAATTACGAGTTCGAGGAGTGCCCGGTCGAATTCTAGAGCACGGAAGTTCTGGGTAAAAGATGTATACACCGAACACGACCTGTCATAGTTCAATAGAAGCTATCTGCGAAACTGCATCCATAAAACTGGCTAAGTATGCAACCGAACGATGGTCGGTCGGAATGACCACAGAAAGGAGAGAAACTATAGAGCTAGAAACACAGTTTACAAGAGGAAAATAAAATGGAGAGAACAACTATATTGCCCACAAAGAAAAACCTACTCTCATAACTATGAAACCATAGTAACACATAATCCACAGAAAAAGCATCGTCGGCTATGAAATATAGTTTCAGTCCGACAAACTCTTCTTCAACGCGTAAGAGATGCAATTTACACCGACTACAATTTTTTAGTACGTTATTTTATCCTAATAGTATTCTATGCAGACTCCACTACAAAAAATGTAACAATAGATCCAACTGCGGATGCAGCATCCCAACATTGCAAACCTTAGACAAACAAGAACAAGCACCAAATAACAACCCAGTTAAGAAGCACCAAAAGGCCCAACTGCAGCCGCAGGACCGTAACCCTGCAAAGTCGAATCAAACAACAATAAACAACATACAACAAAGAAATAAGCAAGCAACAACCACTCTGCCAGGAATGACGTAGTTCCAATCACGATTGCAGAAACTGAAACGTGAAAACTGCAACAACACGAACAGACAAGCAAGAGCAACAACAACATGCAAATAAGAAATCAGTGGAGATGCAAAAAACAAACATCAACTAGTGAACCAACAATGTCGTTGAAGCATATAAATTTAAAAAACGCAAAAAAATGTATTGTAACAAGCCTGTTAAGTAAGCATTCAACGCTACCAAGCCTATTAGGTGAACATTTATGTTTGTCAGAAATGCTCTGTAAACATTTAAGAAAAAAATGCATTGTGGCAGGTCTCTAACGTATCCCCATTTTTTTTTTTATATTTTTTGTAACAATACTTCGAACACCAGCCAATGTATTGGAAGGCCAAACTTTGGATATGCCAGCATATGAAACATTGTCGTAAATTTACCTAGCATAGAATGCTAAACCAAACATTCGGATTAATGCTATCATTAATCCACCTTCGACGAATGCATAACAAAATATATTATTCAAAAAGACCATATATGATCAAATACTTTGGATATGTCAGCATATATAACATTGGGAATAGTGAAGCTGATAATGAGACCTCCAATCCCTTGTCCAATCAGATCATGACAAATATGGTACTTTTTTTAATATAAAAATTGATGGTTTCAGTTCCCTGGTTCCAACAATAGATAATATGGAAATATTTTTGGTCAAAGGAAAAACTAATAGGAGGTCAACGATTTATCGATCGCTATAGTCCCTCTATGCCTATGGCATGGACTAATAAGGTGATTATTTTATTATGGTTAATTTAAATTAGTATAGATCTATGATCTGTCAAGTGTCGAGAGGGATTACATTTCTTAAAGTGTAAATTTTTAAATTATCATTTAATATGAACGAAATAATATTTTAGATGTTGTCATATGTAAGTATGTAATATATATGTGTGTGTAATATGTAATGGTTAGTGTAATCATTTTCTTTTAATTGAGTTGACTTTATTTTTATTATTGTTAGTTTTTTTAATTGAATCCACTTTAATTTTTTCTAATGTAACATTATCTAACATAACACTAATATGACAACGTCTCCCCCATTCTGAGTTGTAGAGCACCTCGCTACTCTTGATGCAATTAATTTGATTTGTTAATATGTGTTAAGATATGGCAATTTAGGGATGGCTATTTTGTTATGTTCAATTTAAATTATTTTGAGTTATTCAATATATGTTAAGTGTTTTTAATGAGAAAAGGAATTTTGAAAAGTTAAATATTTTTCTTTTATATACATAAAAATTCTACAAAAGTTAAATCTAAACTATTTGCATAGTCACATATGTGTTAATTACTAAATTGTGGTAATTAAAAATATTGAGATCCAATGATTATTGTGATAAAAAATTATGATGATTAATAAACATAAAGTTGAAACACATATGTTACAATTCGATGTAGTATATGTATTGTTGGATTTTTTTTGTAAGAAATCTAATATCGCATATAATGTACTCAACTGTAGTAAATGCTCTACAACTCGGTGCATAATGTTTGCCAAATTTTACAAAGAGCAAATTAATTGAGAAGACA
>JZKD02S1694217.1:599414-624408 GCA_000966675.3 Picea glauca | reverse complement strand
AAGTAAATATTATTCTAATTTGTCATTTGTTACAAGCATGCATGCCAAAGCATTTAGTGACTTTCGACAGTGAAACTAGGAAACAAATACTTCCATTTATCATATCATAATCACATCAAGTAGTTGTTTCTTAGAGAAGTTAGTGTTTGATGCTGGCTCTTTTTTCTTTTTTCATTGATGTTATGGAATATGTAAAAGAAACAACTAGGAGTTTAATTAATGCCAACAATATAAAAATTTAATGAACATATTATTGAGTTAATGTCKTCATTATTGTAGGGTTGCAGTGCCTCTTYCCATAACATGGATTGATTTATTGGGAAACTTATAATATTGCAAGTACACTTTTACTATAGGTTCTCTATGTTTGTGAAAGAAATGACTTTGTTAAGAATTTTGTGGTAGACCACATAAGAAATATTGCATGGGAGAGAGCACTTAGCATCCTAGACATTGATGTCCTTTATGATATTGCCCACTCAAACATTGAGTATCAAGTGATGCAGGAGCATCTACGACTTCGCCAAGAAAGCCAGCACGTGGATAAAGGACTATACAACTGGACAGCGCCAGCACATGCATTTTTGAATTCTGTGAAAAGATTGTGTACCGTCGTTCGAAGGAAGGCATTCAAAGCCAAGCGCATTTGTATTTTAATATAGATAAGAAGGCATTGAATAGTTTTAATGCTGTTAGATAGGAATTAACTGTAGATTAGACAATTTGCTTTCGAGAGGGAAAACGAAATATAGGCACCCTCCTTGTACATTGAAATTCATTCTGGGTAATTAGAGATTCAGGATTAGCATTGAGAGCAAGAGAGAGCAGACCAGAGAGCTTGCAAAGGACCTCCATGTACAGACATTGAATTAATAGAAAAAGATTTGATTCAATTCCATGGATGTGTTTGATCTTTGTGTGTTGTTGATACTATGCCTTTGCATGTTCGCTTCCTTTTATGCTTATCTTTTATATGCTGCATATGTGATTGTGTACCAGGTTCGAAACCTAAGGGAATGAGGAAGTGAGTCCCAATTGCTTCTCTGTTGAGCCAGGAGATTCCTACATCGAGTGCAGTTGAATTCCTCCACATAGAGTGCGTCGAGGAGGCTCATACAGTTAAACTCCCATTCTCGTTTTGCTCAGAAGCTGAGTTGTGTTGACAGTTCGAACCGTGCAGGTGAGTGCAGGTTGAACGTGAAGCCTCAGCAGCAAGTCTGGGAAGGGACAGGTCGAGGTTGTTGCGAGCGAGAGTGCACAAGACTCGGAAGACTTCAACACTTGGAGAGTGATTGAAGGTTGAATGCGAGCAGGGCGTTCGTAAGATTTCTGAAGGGGTCAGAGAGACTTTAGCTCAGGAGGGATAGTTCCTCGTTCAGGTTATAGGAACAGGCCTGAGAGAGATTCGAACTCAGGGAAAACTTGGAAGCCGATGGATTCTCGAGGGGAAGAGAATCGATGACTTTAAATTGTCTAGGAGACTTGCGAGATCCCGTGGATCGTCGGATTGAGGAGGAGTTGCGAGGAAGTTAGCTCGCAGGAGTGTAGAGAAGCCTGGTTGCCATCGCATATCGACAATTCGGGGTTGGCGAGTGCAAGAAATACATGCATGTCGAAATCGTGAGTCGCGATTCCCCGACTTGATCTGAGCCATTGATCAGAGCAGGGACAGGTGGCACGAATCCGACGTATCGGGGTTTCGGCATTCAGGGTTTCCAGCAGCAAGGAAACTTTGTGTCGTGGACTCGCGATCCGCAAAATCTCGATGTGACGTGGCCGTGTAGGACCACGTATGTTAGTGGGATACAGGTGGCATTGAGCCGAGGGATCGACACTTTGGTACTCGGAGGTTCGAGACACAAGGACTCGGCATCGCGTGTAGCGATACCCCAAGGTTGACCGTTGACCATCGAGGATCGGGGTTTCGGTGTTTGATCGCACGAAGACAGGGTTGCAAGCCTCGCGATATCGCGAGACCCGATCTCCCGATACGCGAAGAGGAGTTCGCCGACATATCCTGTGGGTGACGAGGACTCCCAAGGGGAGTTGGAAGAGCGTTGACTCTTCGGCCATTGGGAAAGAGAAGGTCCTAGTGGAGCGACCGTCCACTATTGGAGAGCAGGTGGAACGTCAAAGTGGTATCAGAGCCAGAATTGAGCTCTCTTTGTTCAGGTAACAGGGAGAAGGGGAGACACCATGCCGCCCAGAAGAGAAAGGCAGTCACCTGATCGTGAGGACAGGGATGCCCGAAGAAGAGGTAGGCCAGCAGGTAATGTTGAGATGGAACGTCAGATGCGAGATCTCAGAGTGAGACTCGAGGATATGGAGACTGCACAGAGGCGTGGAGCTGGTGTAGTGAAGTTCGGTGACTCCGAGGTGGAAGAGGAGGCTGGGCACAATATCGAAGAGATCACAGCTGAAGATGCCTCGACATAGAGGTTGATCAGAGCCATTTCGAGGATGAGCTCGAAGACCAAGATGGACATTCCTGTCTATGAGGGAAGCCTAAATGCTGAGGAATTGCTGGATTGGATCCGAGCATTGGATACCTACTTCGATTATGAAGACATCGAAGAGGACAAGAAGGTGAGGCATGCAGTCATGAAGCTGAAGGGACATGCAGCCTTATGGTGGGACAAGCTGCAGGCAGACATGCCTTCCAAAGGCAAACAGAAAATCAAGAGCTGGGATCGGATGATCGCCAAGATGAAGGCGAAGTTCATTCCGAGAGATTATCAGATTACTCTGTTCAGGCGCATGCAGAACCTGAGATAGAAGTTGATGACGGTGAAGGAGTACACCGAGGAACTTTATAGGCTCAACATCCGAGCTGGTCATCGGGAAAGTGATGACGAAAAGGTGGCGAGGTATCTGAATGGTCTTAGGTATGACATTCAGGATGAATTGAGCATGGTCACCATCCGAACAGTTGAGGATGCATACCAAATGGCTCTAAAAGCCGAAGAAAAGCTGAGCCACAAGCAGGGACAGCGAGGGCAAGGCAGGAGTCAGCCTAGAGGCAAGGTTGTTGCCCAAGAGAAAACACAAAAGCCCAAGGAAGATTGGAAGAAGCCTCAGGGTAAAGCTGAAAGAGGTGGAACCTCACAGCAGAGACAACAAATTTCTGAGCTGAGGAGGCCGCAAGATGATCAACAGGGAGGATATGCTGATGCAAATACATTTCCTCACACCCGAGGTAGAGGACGAGGCCGTGGAGGAGTCATCACATGTTTTACATGTGGTAAGGAAGGACACAAAGCTGTAGACTTCCCCGATAGGAAAGTGGACAGAGGAAAGACTCACATCGCAGAGGCGTGACGTGGAGGATGAAGACCGCGGAAGTGGGGAGTCACTAACAGTGCATAAGGCTCTCTTGAAACCGGAAAAAGAAGTGGACAGCTTAGTGCAAAGATGCCGACGGTTCCGAATGACTTGCAACACCAAGGGCCAGAAGTGCAAGGTCATAGTGGACAGCGGAAGCACCGATAATCTCGTTTCGACCGAGATGGTGGAGAAGTTGGCGCTGGAGACAAATAAGCACCCGAGTCCATACAGGATGACATGGCTACAAAAAGGACACCAGGTACGTGTTACAAAACAATGCTTGGTTAATTTTAAAATGGGTGATTATCGGGATGAGATTCTGTGTGATGTCATTCCCATGGATGTCTGTCATGTACTATTGGGTAGACCATGGCAATTTGATAGAAGTGTTGTTCATGATGGGAGGATGAACACATACACCTTGGAGAAGGATGGAAAAACACACACGTTGCTGCCAATGAAAGATAAAGAAGTGAAGCCGGAGGTTAGCAACACAATACTTCTCATGAGTGGGAAAGAACTTCTCACAGAGCCGGAGAAGGATGAGGATCCACAATTCTTTGTTGTCAGGAAGCCGAGAATTGTCCTGACAAGCACAAGAGTGGACGACTTGCCAGAGGAGATTCAACAACTGTTGGGAGAGTTTGCTGACATCATCATGGATGAACTACCGCGTTCATTGCCACCAGTGAGGAGTGTGAGTCACCACATTGATCTCATACCTAGAGCAAGTTTGCCGAACAAGGCAGCGTACAGGTTGACACCTCAGGAGAGCGAGGAGGTCAAAAGGTAGGTACAGGATCTGCAGGATAAAGGACTGGTGAGGGAAAGTCTTAGTCCATGTGTTGTTCCGACCGTACTGAGCCCAAAAAAGGATGGAGGCTGGAGGATGTGCACAGACTCCAGGGAGATTAATAAGATCACCATCAGGTACATGTTTCCACTGCCAAGAATGGACGACTTGATGGATTGCCTGAGTAGGGCAAATTATTTTTCAAAGATAGATCTCAAGAGCGGATACCATCAGATCCGGATGAGAGAGGGGGACGAATGGAAGACAACATTCAAAACAAACGAGGGTTTGTACGAATGGTTGGTCATGCCGTTTGGGTTGACAAATGCGCCAAGCACTTTTATGCGGCTGATGAATGAAGTCCTACAGGAATTCATTGGCAAATTTGTGGTCATATACCTGGACGACATACTGATATTCAGCAAGACCAAGGCTAAGCATTTGAGGCATTTAGCCATAGTGATGAGAAGATTACAGCAGGAGAAGCTGCTGATCAATTTGAAGAAGTGTTCCTTCATGCAGACAGAACTCATTTATTTGGGTTTTGTAATTTCGGCAAATGAATTGAAGATGGATCCTGAGAAGGCAGAAGTAATCAGGAATTGGCCATCACCGAAAAATGTTTTTGAAGTAAGGAGCTTTCACAGTTTGGCGAGCTTCTACAGAAAATTCATTCGGAATTTCATTGGAATCAGTGCCGCGATGATGGACACTGTGAAGAAGCGGCATAAGGTTTTTCAGTGGACAGCCGAGGCTGAGAAGAGATTCAATCAGCTAAAGCGGAAGATTACCGAGCAACCAGTGTTGTTGTTGCCGGACTTTCAGAATACCTTCCAAGTGAAGTGTGACGCTAGTGGATATGCTGTTGGAGGGGTCTTGAGTCAGGATGACAGACCTGTTGCATATTACAACGAGAAGCTGGATGATGCGAAGCTGAAATACTCCACGTACGACAAAGAATTCTATGCCATCATACAGGCATTGAAGAAGTGGAGGCATTATCTCATACCCAAGGAATTCGTTTTGTATAGCGATAATCATGCATTACAGTTTGTGAGTCAGCAGGAGAAGCCGAATCAAAAGCATGCGAAGTGGGTGGAGTATATGAAAAACTTCACATTTGTGATAAAGCACATTTTGGGGGCTGCTAATAAGGTAGCAGACGCCTTGAGCCGAAAATGCTTACTGCTGTAGGAATTCAGGGTAAAGACTTTGGGTTTTGAAAACCTCAAAGACATGTATGCAGGTGATGCTGATTTCAGGGAATCTTATGAAGCAGCCGAGAACCCAGTTCTCAGGGATAGGAGTCCATGGATTGACTACCTGATCCAGGATGGATTGCTTTTCAAAGGAAATCAACTGTGCATTCCAAATTGCTCTATGAGAGAGAATTTGGTGAAGGAGAAACATAGCGGGGGCTTAGCAGGTCATTTTGGGCATGACAAAACATTCGCCAAGTTGAGCGAATCATATTTTTGGCTGGGCATGCGTGCAGATGTTAAATGGTTTGTTGACAGGTGCAGGATATGTCAACATGCGAAGGGTCGAAAGCAGAACACGGGGTTGTATCAGCCATTACCCATACCTGAGAGGCCATGGGAAGCCATTAGTATGGATTTTGTTTTGGGATTGCCGAGAACACAGTGAGGAGCTGATTCCATTTTTGTGGTGGTCGACAGGTTCTCGAAGATGGCACATTTTATTCCGTGTCATAAGACCAACGATGCAATGCATATCGCCAACTTGTTTTTCAAAGAAATTGTCAGGTTGCATGGATTGCCCAGGAGCATAGTCTCGGATCGGGACACGAAGTTCATAGGTCACTTCTGGAGGACGCTATGGAAGAAGCTGGGGACTGACTTGGCATTCAGCTTAGCATACCATCCGCAGACAGATGGGCAGACGGAAGTGGTCAATAGAATCTTAGGGGATCTGTTGAGAAGTCTGGTGACAGAGCATCACACCAGTTGGGATCAGATCCTGCCATAGGCAGAGTTTGCGTACAACGATTCGGTGAATCGGAGTACAGGTAAAAGCCCATTCCAAATTTTGTATGGGACACAGCTGAGAGGAGTATCTGAGCTCAGGCAGCCAGAACAGGCTGAGACAAGCAGCGCGAGAGCTGAAGAATTTGCCAAGGCGATGCAGGAACTTCACGCGGAGGTGAAGCAGCGGCTACAGAGGTTGAATCAAGAGTACAAGCACAGAGCCGATCAGAGGAAGAGACAGCTTCAGTTTGAAGTTGGGGACATGGTTCTCGCACACTTGAGGAAGGAAAGGTTTCCAAGGGGAACGTACAACAAGCTCAAGATGAAGAAGATTGGACCATGCAAAGTCCTGAAGAAATTCGGGGAGAATGCATATGAGCTTGAATTGCCAGAGGGCATTGGGATATCTCCGATTTTCAATATCTTGGACTTATACCCATGCAGGGTTGATGAAGCAGGCACTGGAACTGAGGAACCAGTGATTCAGTGGCAGAATCAATTGCTAGTTGCACAGAAACCTGAGATGGAGTGCATACTGGATAAGAGAGTAGGCAAAAAGACCAGGAGGAAACAGTATTTTGAATACCTGGTGAAATGGAAGAACCACCCAGTGGAAGATGCAAGCTAGGAGACAGAGGCAGTTATACAGAAACATGGGCAGACTGTATAGGAGCTCATGAGCAAGAGCCCATGAAATCTTTTGAGCCGAGGAGTATGATGCAGGAGCATCTACGACTTCGCCAAGCAAGCCAGTGCGTGGATAAAGGACTATACAGCTGGACAGTGCCAGCACATGCATTTTTGAATTCTGTGAAAAGATTGTGCGTCGTCGTTCGAAGGAAGGCATTCAAAGCCAAGCACACTTGTATTGTAATATAGATAAGAAGGCATTGAATAGTTTTAATGTTGTTAGATAGGAATTAACTGTAGATTAGACAGTTTGCTTTCGAGAGGGAAAACGGAATATAGGCACCCTCCTTGTACATTGAAATTCATTCTGGGTAATTAGAGATTCAGGATTAGCATTGAGAGAAAGAGAGAGCAGACCATAGAGCTTGCAAAGGACCTCCATGTACAGACATTGAATTAATAGAAAAAGCTTTGATTCAATTCCATGGATGTGTTTGATCTTTGTGTGTTGTTGATACTATGCCTTTGCATGTTTGCTTCCTTTTATGCTTATCTTTTATATGCTGCATATGTGATTGTGTACCAGGTTCGAAACCTAAGGGAATGAGGAAGTGAGTCCCAATTGCTTCTCTGTTGAGCTAGGAGATTCCTGCATCGAGTGCAGTTGAATTCCTCCGCATAGAATGCGTCGAGGAGGCTCATACAGTTAAACTCCCATTCTCGTTTTTCTCAGAAGCTGAGTTGTGTTGACAGTTCGAACCGTGCAGGTGAGTGCAGGTTGAATGTGAAGCCTCAGGAGCAAGTCTGGGAAGGGACAGGTCGAGGCTGTTGCGAGCGAGAGTGCAGAAGACTCGGAAGACTTCAACACTTGGAGAGTGATTGAAGGTTGAATGCGAGCAGGGTGTTCGTAAGATTTCTGAAGGGGTCAGAGAGACTTTAGCTCAGGAGGGATAGTTCCTCGTTCAGGTTATAGGAACAAGCCTGAGAGAGATTCGAACTTAGGGAAAACTTGGAAGCCGATGGATTCTCGAGAGGAAGAGAATCGACGACTTTAAATTGTTCAGGAGACTTGTGAGATCCCGTGGACCATCGGATTGAGGAGGAGTTGCGAGTAAGTTAGCTCGCAGGAGTGCAGAGAAGCCCGGTTGCCATCGCATATCGACAATTCGGGGTTGGCGAGTGCAAGAAATACATGCACGTTGAAATCGCGAGTCGCGATTCCCTACTTGACCTGAGCCGTTGATCAGAGCAGGAACAGGTGGCACGAATCCGGCGTATCGGGGTTTCGGCATTCAGGGTTTCCAGCAGCAAGGAAACTTTGTGTCGTGGATTCGCGATCCGTGAAATCCCGATGTGACGTGGCCGTGTAGGACCACGTACGTTAGTGGGATACAGGTGGCATTGAGCCGAGGGATCGGCGCTTCGGTACTCGGAGGTTCGAGACACAAGGACTCGGCATCGTGCGTATCGATACCCTGAGGTTGACCGTTGACCATCGGGGATCGGGGTTTCGGTGTTTGATCGCATGAAGACAGGGTTGCAAGCCTCGCGATATCGCGAGACCCGATCTCCCGATACGCGAAGAGGAGTTCGCCGACATATCCTGTGGGTGACGAGGACTCTCGAGGGGAGTTGGAAGAGCGTTGACTCTTCGGCCATTGGGAAAGAGAAGGTCCTGGTGGAGCGACCGTCCACTATTGGAGAGCAGGTGGAACGTCATCAAGTCACAAATTGGACAACCAAATACATTTTATAGCATGTATAATCTTGGAAGTGTTACAACCTATTATAAATAGCTAGATGCAAAGAGGGAAAATATATGCAAGCATGTTGCAAAGGCATATATGTTCATTAAAGGCATCTCCTCTTCCATCCCCCYTAATGTGACACTCTTTTCYCTTGCTCTAGCATTGGTATTCCTAGACTTTATAGAAGGGTCACTATTATTACATGAGTCCAAAACTTATGGAGATGAATTCAACACCACACTTGTTAGTGAAGGGGACAATTGGGAAAACTAAAATTTGATAGATGAACACACTAAGTGATGGGCATTAAGGAGTTCAATAAGGCCATTGAATAATATATTTCTATGAAATGCAACAAATTTAGGTTGGAAATGACTAAGTTTGCAATAAAGTAGACAACATCATGAGTCTACATATCTAGGAGAGAAAATGGCAATATGGACAAAGGTGGTTCTAATGGAGCCTTCAATTTGAGGAGATAACAACTCTCTTGCTTGTAATTCCTCCCTAGTGAGGAAATATTGCAATCCATGTGCACGAAGGTCATGGTAAAGATGAATAGCAAAGTTGTTTTTAAGGTCTATACCACAATGCTAAATGAATACGTCGTCGTAGTAGTCTAGATAATTAGTGGAGGTGGAAGGGGTATCGACTAAAGAATTAGCGATGGAAGTTTACAGGTCTACCATTAAACACAAAAATAAATAAGAAGTGAAGCACATATTGATAGATTAAGTGAATGAAAGTATTTTGGTCCTCCTGAATTGAAATCTAAATCTACTTTATAGCCTTCACATCTTGTCTCCAAAACAACATGGAAATGAGTCATGTCTAGTGGGCACATGATGGTAATTGGTGCAAGTTGAAACCCAATAGGAGTACAATGTAAACAAATATTTCATCGTCCACCACTCCCTCCATTTTATTTCATTACTACACTTTGTATCTCCCATAAAGGATGATTCCTTTCTTCCAAGCATATCTCCAATGTTCATAGTTTAACCCACAATGTTAGAAAAGTAGGTGATTAAGTATGGCTTTTTATTGATCAAGTTTGTTATTGGTAAAATTTGGCAAACATTATGCCCTGAGTTGCAGAGAATTTATTATTGTCAAGTACACTGCATATGTAATGAGATCTCTATCATAGAGATCTAATAATGCATTTGCAATTGTAGGTGATTGAGTTTGGTGTCTTCTCAATTAATTTGCTCTTTGTAAAATTTGGCAAACATTATGCACCGAGATCTCTATCATAGAGATCTAATAGTGCATTTGCAATTGTAGGTGATTGAGTTTGGTGTCTTCTCAATTAATTTGCTCTTTGTAAAATTTGGCAAACATTATGCACTGAGTTGTAGAGCATTTACTACAGTTGAGTACATTATATGCGATATTAAATTTCTTACAAAAAAATCCAACAATACATATACTACATCGAATTGTAACATATGTGTTGCAACTTTATGTTTATTAATCATCGTAATTTTTTATCACAATAATCATTGGATCTCAATATTATTAATTACCACAATTTAGTAATTAACACATATGTGACTATGCAAATAGTTTAGATTTAACTTTTGTAGAATTTTTATGTATATAAAAGAAAAATATTTAACTTTTCAAAATTCCTTTTCTCATTAAAAACACTTAACATATATTGAATAACTCAAAATAATTTAAATTGAACATAACAAAATAACCATCCCTAAACTGCCATATCTTAACACATATTAACAAATCAAATTAATTGCATCAAGAGTAGCGAGGTGCTCTACAACTCAGAATGGGAGAGACGTTGTCACATTAGTGTTATGTTAGATAATGTTACATTAAAAAAAATTAAAGTGGATTCAATTAAAAAAATTAACAATAATAAAAATAAAGTTAATTCAATTAAAAGAAAATGATTACACTAACCATTACATATTACACACACATATATATTACACACTTACATATGACAACATCTAAAATATTAATTCGTTCATATTAAATGATAATTTAAAAATTTACACTTTAAGAAATGTAATCCCTCTCGACGCTTGACAGATCATAGATCTATACTAATTTAAATTAACCATAATAAAATAATCACCTTATTAGTCCATGCCATAGGCATAGAGGGACTATAGAGATCGATAAATCGTTGACCTCCTATTAGTTTTTCCTTTGACCACAAATATTTCCATATTATCTATTGTTGGAACCAGGGAACTGAAACCATCGATTTTTATATTAAAAAAAGTACCATATTTGTCATGATCTGATTGGACAAGGGATTGGAGGTCTTATTATCGGCTTCACTATTCCCAATGTTATATATGCTGGCATATCCAAAGTATTTGATCGTATATGGTCTTTTTGAATAATATATTTTGTTATGCATTCATCGAAGGTGGATTAATGATAGCATTAATCCGAATGTTTTGTTTAGCATTCTATGCTAGGTAAATTTACGACAATGTTTCATATGCTGGCATATCCAAAGTTTGGCCTTCCAATACATTGCCTGGTGTTCGAAGTATTGTTACAAAAAATATAAAAAAAAATTGGGAATACGTCAAAGACCTGCCACATTGCATTTTTTTCTTAAATGTTTACACAACATTTCTGACAAACATAAATGTTCACCTAACAAGCTTGGTAGCATTGAATGCTTACTTAACAGGCTTGTTACAATACATTTTTTTGTGTTTTTTAAATTTATATGCTTCAACGACATTGTTGGTTCACTGGTTGATGCTTGTTTTTTGCATCTCCGCTGATTTCTTATTTGCATGTTGTTGTTGCTCTTGCTTGTCTGTTCGTGTTGTTGCAGTTTGCACGTTTCGGTTTCTGCAATCTTGATTGGAACTGCGTCATTCCTGGTGGAGTGGTTGTTGCTTGCTTATTTCTTTGTTGTATGTTGTTTATTGTTGTTTGACTCAACTTTGCAGGGTTACGGTCCTACGGCTGCAGTTGGGCCTTTTGGTGCTTCTTAACTGGGTTGATATTTGGTGCTTGTTCTTGTTTGCCTAGGGTTTGCAATGTTGGGATGCTGCATCCACAGTTGGATCTGTTGTTACATTTTTTGCAGTGGAGTCTGCATAGAATACTATTAGGATAAAATAATGTACTAAAAAATTGCAGTTTGTGTAAATTGCATCTCTTACGCGTTGAAGCAGAGTTTGTTGGACTGAAACTATATTTCATAGCTGGCGATGCTTTTTCCGTGGATTATGTGTTACTATGGTTTCATAGTTATGAGAGTAGGTTTTGCTTTGTGGGCGATATAGTTGTTCTCTCCCTTTTATTTTCCTCTTGTAAACTGTGTTTCTGGCTCTATAGTTTCTCGCCTTTCTGTGGTCATTCCGACTGACCGCCGTTCGGTTGCATACTTAGCCAGTTTTATGGATGCAGTTTCGTGGATAGCTTTTATCGAACTATGACAGGTCGTGTTCGGTGTATACATCTTTTACCCAGAACTTTTGTGCTCTAGAATTCGACTGGGCACTCCTCGAACTCATAACCATGCCTCTGCCTACAATGAATTTGTCTATTCTACCTAGCTTTCCATACTTAGTCGACTTTTCAAAGTTTAGCGGGTTGACAATTTTCCGGGTTCAGAAAATTTAAAACCATTTGTCACTCCCCTCCATCCTTGCTACCTTCCGCCCTTGCCAATAGACATTAATTATGCTTTCAAAAGTGAGAACCGACTAGATAGGTTCGAAAAGATGGGCTTTAATAACTAGAAAGCTCGAGGACATCTCCCATTAAAATGAATAGACATGTGAATATTATGGGATCTGGTAATTTTTTTTGCCTGCATTTTTTTATTTGCAATTTTTTTTTTTTGTTTGTTTGTTTGCGCTCTTTTAGTTTTCTTAAAAGCTTTAGCATAGTCCATGAACATGTCACCCACAGAGGCCTTGACATGATGTCCCTCTTTAATATTCTGCATATCTTAGATGTCAGATTTGAAAATCTGCGCGGATATGGGAATTTTAATACGTGCTATTAGTGACTATTCAGAGAACATATTCGAAAAGATTGGCATTAATAAGCAAAAATATCGAGAACATATGTCATTAAAATGAATTAACACAAAATCTACAAAAAATCATCCAACGTTTCTTTTAAATACTTATTTCCATTTCTCTCTATCATCAAAGAGTTGCGCTTTAGGGTCCCTTTTTTCTAATGTTCTTGGTCATTGACATGTAAGACAACTTAGAGATGCGATTGAGGCCCACATTAAAGAAGAGAGACTGATTTTATGTGACGTGAGCTTTGAGTAAAAAAAAAACTCTATTATAGAAGAGAAACTCAGAGAGGAGAAAAAAAAATAGAACAAGTATGTTCTGGTTGGTGTTCTCCCTCTGTTCGATGCTTTGGTTGGTTGAAAAGGCTGCCTGGAGATTTGTTTGTTGAACTTCTTTGTTTTCTTGTTGGGAGTTGTAATGGATTTTCAGGTCAAGTGCAAAATAGTTCTTCGTTGAAGTATATGGCTTCTTCCAACAACAAAGATTTGGCAACTATATCAAATTCTGCAGATCCCACAAGAATTTGTCTTCCTTGGGGGCGACGCATTTACAGTGGTTTGGAAAATGGTCGGTCATGTTCGTAAATTACGCAAAATATTACTCCATTTGCGAATGTAAGCAGAGTCGGGTAACATAAAATGTATGGGTGAATAAAATGACATATTGTCACTACAAAAGTTTCTATTTCAAAGTTTTATGAGCGACATGTGGGTCTGGTAACCGAGTTGACAGAAAGCCATGTTGTTTGTCAAAGTTTGCTCGGTTTCCTCTGGATGTAGTTGCAGAGTACACATATTTGGCATCACCTCCGAACATTCCAGACCTTTTTGTGGGCCGCCATAGATGCCACCGATATGAGGAAATATATATTCTGATGCAATTTGCAACATTTGATACACTTGTCAGAGCTTTGCTCATGCGTTCTGCAGCATTTGATGCACTTGCCAGACCTGTGTTGCCCAAAGAAGTTATGTACCACAACAGATTTTCATTTTCCAGCTGGGTTGGACGTTTCTTCCAATTTATTGTAATAAAGCAAAGAAGTTCAACATACAAATCTTCAGGCAGGATTTTCAACCAAACAGATGATCTAATACAGGGAGAATACTAGTCACAACATACTTCAATTTTTTCCTCTACCATATCTATTGTGACATAAAAGGACCCCCTCCACTTTGAAATCACCCTGAATCACATTTCTAAGTTGTCTTGGATGTCAAGGGTTAGGAACATTGCAAGGAAAGCATGTTAAACCCCAAGTTTTCGATGACAGAGGGAAATTAATACTTGACAAAGAATGGAATGTTGAATAACCAGCGATTGCAAGCAAGCCATATCTGGAAGAGACAAGCTATTAAAAAAAGTGGGATAGATGTAGTTCGCAGCACCGATTAAGTACAAAACCTGAAATTGATATTCAACTAATTTTTTACGAATAAAGGGTTTCAACATCAAGAAAACTATCAAGAAGCTTCATCAATGTACATATTTTTTTTTGGTCGGCAACAGGCCAAGTCACAATCATTGTGGCAAATAGCCTTGGTTGTATTTTGTAACTCATCTTATTTGAATATATAATAATTCTGGTTTATTCTTTAATAGTATTTTCCAATCTCTGGTATTTGTTTTAATTTTATTTTGTACCTTCTCCCCCTGTGTCGTTAAACATGGACGATAAGCTTTTCTTTTTGTTGCCCACTACTTCAATTTAAATAAACCCTGCTCTGTTAGTTGCTTACATTTTACATTTAAGAATAATTTTTCATAAGCCATACTTATGTGGCGTCAACCCTGTATTTAAAAAAAGAAATTGGAGGAGCTGTCCTACTTCCACTCTTCGGGTCCCATAAAAAGAATGAATTAATGAGTTACAACAAGGCAGCTCAGGTGTTGACATAATGTTCCTGTTCAGTATGTTGGATATATTGCAGCTTCTTCTATTTGATAATATCTATGCGTATATACTAATATCAGTACTATTGGAATAAATAGAAAAACTTCCTCTTCAACAAAGCTTAGGCAATTATGTTTGTGTTTGCATTATTAAACAACTATGTTCCATGTTCCGTCATATACATCTTGCAACCAAACAACTTCTGTGCTCTGCAATTTATCCTTTAACTACTGATAACCCACTAGGCGTTTGAAAAGATTGGCATTAATAAAGGAATGACTGAAGTTGTCTTAATTACTTAAATCACACCAAATTTTGATTACATTTAATTTAATTCAGATATTGATGTTTATGGAGAGTTGGTGTTTTCTCATGTCATTGCAAGAAATACAAGATGAATAGATGATAAGAAGTTTATCTCGTTGAAACCACAATGAAAATTCATGTTTCTTGTTGCGCTATGTACATTTTGCAGTCAAAATTTTCGTGGTTTCAACGAAATTTGTGAACCGAAGAGCATCCTGCAAATTGGGAGATCATTTGCATTTGAAACGGAAACAATCCATTAATATATATTAGTATGAATACTATTAAGATAAATATAAAAAAATTCTCCATTAATACATATTAGTATGATTACTATTGAAATATATATCAAACCTTTTTCTTGACCAATACTTAGCCAGTTATCTAGCCACCAGGCCCCGGGTTCGTGGTACCCAACACCTATGTCCCATGTTCCATCATATACATCTTGCAGCCAAGGAACTTCAGTGTTCTACAGTTTATGCTTTTACTCACCCAGCAGGGGTTCGAAAACATTGCCGTTAATAAATAGAAAAAAAAGGTTTTTCGACTGTTAGATACTTATCCCTTTCCCCTTTTCTTTTTCCTGTCCATTATGGCTTTCTGGTTTTATACTTAGTCGTCTTTCTATGATGGGCGCTTTTAGGGTTCACGGGCTGGCATATCTTCATTTCCATCTGTATCTTCACATGAAGAATCTAATCGACCATTGTTCCTTTGCATACATAGGCAATTTTATGGCTGTGGTTGCCATGTTGGCGCATACGAACTGGCCTTTTCTTCTTCCCGCTTGTTATCATTTTATGGATATATAGTTAGTCACCTTTCTATGGTATCCGGTTCCAGATTTGACGGGCTGACATGTCTTCATCTCCATCTATATCCTCACACAACAGATCTGACCGACTGTTGTTCCTTTCCATATCTTCATTTCCATCTATATCTTCACATGACGAATCCAAACAACCATTGTTCCTTTGCATACCTACGTAATTTTATGGTCGTGATTTCCGTGTTGGCGCATACAAACTGGTCTTTTCTTCTTCCTGCTCATTATCTCTTTCTGGATATATAGTTAGTCACCTTTCTATGGTATCTGGTTCTAGAGTTGGCAGGCTGACATGCCATCATCTCCATCTATATCCTCACACAACGGATCCGGCCGACCGCTGTTCCTTTCCATACTTAGCCAATTTTATGGTCGCCACTGCAGGGTCGATGCTTATGAAGCCGGTTGTTTATCGTTCTGTTATATACATCTTGCACTGAAAACATCCATGATCTACAATTCCACCACAGGTTCCTCGTATACATTAACTTCGTTCAAAGTATTTGTTGGTGCTTTCCATCCCCAGCATCTTCGCCTCCTTCCTGATATACATCAACAATGCTCTTATTGGTGACAACTGGACACAGTGGTACGAAAGATACTTCCATGATCTACAATTTATTCCTTAACTGATGAGAACTCGGCAGGGGTTCAAAAAAATTTGCATTAATAATCAAACACTAGATGTTCTTCTGCGAGATACTTAGTCCTTTTTCCCTTGTCTTTTTACTGTGTATTATTGCATTCTAGTTATATAATTAGTCATGTTTCTATGATCACAGGTTCCAACGTTGGCGTGTTGACATATCTTCATCTCCATCTATATCCTCGCATGGTGAATTGGACCGACCGCTGTTCCTTTTCATACTTAGTGAATTTTATGCCCACGGTTGCGGAGTTAGCGTAATTGAACTCTGCTACTTTTTCTTCCGTGATATACATCTTCCACTCAAAATTTGTGTGATCTACAATTCCACTGTGGACTCCTCCATCCTTTTTCCCTTTATCCCTTTCCATGTATTATGGGACTATAAAGTATGGACATGCTATTTTATAGACCATGCACGGATAGCACATTCCATACGCAACCACATTTTGGATCGCAGGTTCTTGGGTGGGCGGGCTCAAAATTGGGCCTTCATTGTTCCGTGCCCTACAAATAGCACCCAGAATTCTGTGATATACAAATTGACAAGCGGACCTGTAGACTGGCTAACTCAACATTACATTTCTATTGTTCTGTGTCCCGCAATCAACGCTCCCAGTTCCGCGATATACAAATTGACACACGGAGTCCAAGGCTGGCGGGGTGGATATTTCCATTGTTTATGGATGGCAATCCCTATCAAGTATCTAGCAGTATCTAAAAAATTATTTTCAATACTAAATTAGCTCTTAGTAGTGACAACTAGACATAGAGGTACAAAACAGTCGACATCACACCCTTTGCAATATACAAATTGACTACCGGATTCTGACATTGTCCTCTCTTCCATGTTAGAGATTGTGCATTCAAATGTTCAGAGCGATACAATTTGAAAGTTGGGGCCTTGCGTCTTTTGCAGAGACCTTGTCAGCGTGTTTTGCATCCTCTTGTTGTCGGGTTCACGAAATGTCCAACTCTTGGATACTGTTTCGGGTTGGCACCAAGCTTCGTTCTACCACGGTTCACAACTGTTTCAAATTATCTGTTATATATTGGTTGTTCTCTTACTAGTGACAATTGAACACAATGCAAGCTTATTTTGATTTTAATTTGGTTAACTCTGCTGCCTCTGGAATTTAGTTTGATTTTCAGGTATGTATATTAATTTTAATATACAATATTATATGCGAGGGTAGGGCACCATGGCCAAGCTGTATATTGCGGACCCCGGGAAGGCAGGGCAGCAATCTTTAACCTACCAGCCCAACACCCGCAATCGAGAAAGTAGGAAAGTATGGAACAAGGTAGAAGAGTGACGAGAGATGTGAAACCGTTAGTCTGCCAACCGGTGCACCAAGGAATTTTCAGAAAGCACAGTAAGTAGATGAATTAGAAAACAAAAGGGATAATAGAAAATGGAAAAAGTAGAAATAGAGGGGGCAGAAAGGCACTCCTCTGTCCTTTTTCCCTTTTTTCCTTCCCATGTATTATGGGACTATAAACTATGGACATGCTATTTTATAAACCATGTACCAATAGCACATTCAATACCTAGCCACATTTTGGATTGCAGGTTCTCTGGCGGGCGGGCTCAAGCTTGGGCCTCCATTGTTCCATGCCCTGCAAATAGCACCCAAAATTCTAAGATATACAATTGGACAAGCGGACATGCATATTGGCTGACTCAACATTGCATTTATATTGTTCTATGTCCTGCAAACAATGCTCCTAGTTCCGTGATATACAAATTGACACATGGAGTCCAGGGCTGGTGGGGTGGATATTGCCATTGTTTACGGATGGCAATCCCTATCAAGTATCTAACAGTATCTAAAAAATGATTTTCAATACTAAATTAGCTCTTAGTAATGACAACTAGACACAGAGGTACAAAATAGTCGACATCACACCCTCCGCAATATACAAATTGACTACCGAATTCCGACATTGTTCGCTCTTCCATGTTAGAGATTATGCATTCAAATGTTTGGAGTGATACAATTTGAATTCCAGGGCCTCACGTCTTCTGCAGAGACCTTGTCAGCCTATTTTGGATCCTCCTGTTGCTCGGTTCACGAAATGTCCAACTCTTCGATACTGTTTCGGGTTGGCACCAAGCTTTGTTCTACCACGGTTCACAAATGTTTCAAAGTATCTATTATAGATTGGTTGTTATCTTACCAATGAAAACTAAACACAATGGTACGAAACAGTTCGCATTCGGCCCTCTGCAATATACAAATTGACTACCAGGTTCACATCTTGTACTCAAACTTTTCATGATCTACAATTCCACCATGGACTCCTTAGTCCTTTTTCCCTTTTCTTCTTCCTGTGTATTATGGATCTATGGTTATATACTTAGTTTCCTTTCTATCATCATGGGTTCCAGCATTGGTGGGTTGACATATATTTATCTCCATCTATATAATCACAGGACGAATCCGACTGACCACTGTTGCTTTCCATACTTAGCCAATTTTATGGCCGCGGTTTTCGGGTTTGCGGTTTCGAACTCTACTTCTTCTTCTTCCGTGATGTACATCTTGCACTCAAAACTTCCGTGATCTACAATTCTACCGCGTACTCCTCGAACTCACAAGCTTCACTCTACCACGGTTCAGAAATGTTTCAAGTATCTATCGTTGTCTTCCATCCCCACTAACTTCTTGTCCTTCCTAATATACATTGGTTGTACTCTTACTAGTGACAATTGCACACATTGATACAAAATAGTTCGCATCCAACTCTCCGCAATATAGAAATTCACTACTGGGTTCCGACATCGTCCCTTCTTCCATGTTACAGATTATGCATTCAAATGTTCCAAATGATACAATTTGACCGTTGGGCCCTCACGTCTTCTGGGGAGACCTTGTGACCCTATTTTTGATCCTCTTGTTCACGGGTTCACGAAATATCAATTTCTTAGTCACTATTTCGGGTTGGTGCATTTGAACTCTGCTGCTTCCTGTTCCATGATATACATATTGCACTCAAAATTTTTGTCATTTACAATTCCACCGCGGACTCCTTGGTCTTTTTTCCCTTTTATTTTTTCCTTGTATTATCGCTTTGTGGTTATATACATAGCCACATTTCTATGATCGCGGGTTCCAACGTTGGTGAGTTGACATATATTTATCTCCATCTATATAATCACACGATGAATCCAACCGATCGCTGTTGCTTTCCATACTAAGCCAATTTTATGGCCATGGTTGCCAGATTGGCTGTTTCGAACTCTCCTTCTTGTTGTGTCATGTACATTTTTCACTCAAAACTTGTGTGATCTACAATTCCAGCACAGACTCCTCGAACACGCAAGCTTCACTCTACCACGGCTCACAAATTTTTCAAAGTATCTCTCGCTGCCTTCCATCCACACTAACTTCCTGTTCTTCCTGATATACATTAGTTATGCTCTTACTAGTCATATACAAATTGGCCTCTGGACTGTCCTACCATACCCTCTTCGTTGTTAGCGTATTGCACTAAAAAAAATTCGAGACATACAATTTGACCCTCACACCCTCACCTTCAACGGTTGTAGCTTGTAACCCTATTTCAAAGTTGTTTTTTCCCGTGTCTGCGACCTCCGTACTTTCTTACTATGCAATTAGAAACCTTTCATGCTAACATATGACCATGTAGGAACCGTCAACATTGTCATTAATGGGCAAAACGCTTGAGGAGATATCCCATTATTACGCATTAAACCAAGATGTGCGAAGAGTTATTTTGTCCCTTTCGATTGTTCATCTCGAACACATGTCATCGTGTTGGCCCACTCATGAAATCTACAATGCTTAATCGATCATTGCAATATCCTCCATATTGGCATTTCTATGTATCCGATTACTAGTGTTTAATGTTAACAATGCATCATGCAACAACCGTCCAAATTGTCATTAATGAACAAAAGTCTCAAGGACATCTCCCATTCACATGCTTTGGACCAAGATTTGCACAGGGTTATATTATCCCTTCCAACTTTTCATTTCATTCATCGTTTGGAGCAAACAAACGTTCTTGTAGACTTATGGCAGCAGGTCGACAACAGTTTTGTGGAGATACAATAAATATCTTCGGACATTAGGACCAGAACTTCCAGTGGTCCAGGGCATACTTTTATTATTCATCCCATTCTGCCCAGAACGAAGTGATTTGGACCTTTCGAATCGCTCGTGCAGGTTGCGTCCCTGAGGTTTTTGACTGTAAGGAGGTGGTCTCTTGGTGCGATGAAAAATATATTCCAGGCCAAAGAATTATTCCACTGCGTGACCATTCTCCTGTTTCTTTGTCACCTCAGGCCTTTCGCAAGATGTTAAAATAACCAGAGCCAACATTGACATTCAGAGGACAAGACTGCAAGAAGTTTCTAGAGAAACATGATAACGGGTTGGACATATTAACTGACTTCCTTGAAGACCTAACAACAATTCCTGAAGATATCACAAGGTTGTAGGTAAGTTCCTTTAGAAATCCATTCCGGGAAATTGCTTGGCTATTTACAAGAATAACCTGACATCCATCCACGACAAGCATTTCCCATATAATTATTTATATTTTGTATTTCACAGTCAAGGAACAATACATTTTCGATTGGGGGAAGCTAATTTCCATTGATCTTTGTTCCCAGTTGTCATGATTCAAAGAATCAAATAAATTTTATATGTCATCCTACTTGATTTTCGCAATAGTGCATTGCTGCCCATTTCTAAAAATTTCTCTTTCCAATAAAATAAACTGTGGATTTGACCCAGTAACATTTTGGTATGAGGCCCTATGGAGGCACAAGGCCTCCCATTGTTTTTATGAAGTTTTTAATGGATTTTTCTTAGTTTTCAAAGATTTATTGTTAGGCAAGGATGCTCCACGGATGTCTGTCCAGGCAACCAAGTTTTTGAACAGGAAGGGCACACTTGAACATAAGGAAAATCACAGTGTCCTCATGGGATTTGGCTCTAAGGAAAATCCTGCTTTCCTTCCATGCCACATCATGGACAAGATGTTTGTTGCAAAAATAGAAAGGAAATACAACCATTAGTTGCACTTTTTCCATGACAAGAAAAAAAAATAGTTCATTCCTCTGCCCTGGAAAGTCGGAGACTTCGTGTGCAGAAACATCAACAAGATTGATGAGTTTGCCTCCCATTTCAAGAAATTGAACCTAACGTATTTTTAAAGGCTAAAGGATTTTGACCCTAATGGGATTTTTTGAGAACATTTACTGGCAGTTGGCTTTAACAACTCTTTTATCCATAGACACCTGACCCAAGATAGGGACAGTGTGGACAACAATCCTTCTTCTGCCGATTGCGATGCAAAGATATTGAAAAGCGCCACTGAATTGTACAGAAAACATGGAAAAGTATTTGCTAAGAAGAGCACCCAATCCCCCACCAACACTCCCAAGAGAACAACATCACGAAGCATCACTTCGATGGCCCACCCCAGTAAGAAAGAAACCCAGAAATCTTCGAACAAAGGAGGAGATAAGAACCCTTCTCGCATAAAAATTGATAGTTCTCACAAACTTCCAGTGGTGAAGAAGAGAAAAAACAATGCAGGGCAGGCAGAAGAAGCCGAAATTGAAAGTGAGCAGCTGCAACTTGAAATTGAAACTGAGCACATGCACAAAATTGGGTCGTCCGCTGTGGAATATCTGAGACCGATTTTTTTTACAAAGATGAATCTTTTGTATTCTAGAGCATTGTTTTTGACAGGAAATCTAAAAGTATGGTCATTGAAAAGAGATATGTAACAAACAGGAAAGGCAAATCTCGCACAGAGATTAACTTTAGAAAAATGAAGCCATCCCAAATCTCTTCATTTCACCAAGTAACAAGTGAAATTCTTTGTGATTCCATTGGAGGAATTGAGACGAAAAATGACAATATGAAAGACCGCCTCAATGAATTTGAGCAGGCTTTCATTGCAACCCCAGAATTTGCCAGTCCTTTGGCAAAAATCGTGCCTACTACCTGTTGACTGGCGTAAATGACACACCGTCAACTGGAAGGATAGACCCGGTCCGGGGTTTTCTAATTAACCCAAGCCATTTGGTATGACCTATCCTGACGGGTTTAATGGCTCCATTATCCAACTATGGTTCTAAAGATAGCAAAATGAAATAAACTAACTAAAGAAAAGATTATAACAATCGACACAATAATTACAAATATTTATCTAAGAATGTGAATATACAAATGATTATGAATAGTTTATATACAGTTTACAAGGTTTGCATGAAATCTTGCGAAAATGATTGTTTGATAAAGTTTCTGAATCAAATATGAACAACACTTTTTTTTTTAAAGATATTAAACAAATAAATACTAAATGAATACGATTGAAACTGTGACACAAAAATAGTCAAAGCTAATTAATGTAATCATTGTTTCATTCATAAACAACTCTAAATAAAAGAAAAGAATGCATATACTAACCTCTATCTGATCAGTCAACTGACTTTATCTTTCTCTCTACTGTCGCGCACTTCTTCTTTCGACATTCCTAATTCTTGTACTTATTTCTTTTTATGGTCCATGGGAGCCCCAATCTCAGTCTATATGACAAACGCATTTAAATTTCCAGAAAGATGTAACACACATTATTAATTTTTGATAAATTCCAAAGAAAATTGATTCGAGAATGCCTTTATTGTATACTAAATTTTGGGTGTCCAGGAACCTTTCTTCTTTGTTCCAAAGAAAACTAATTCGGGTCTGCTACATTTCTTCTGTCCTGTTGTATGGTAATTTTTTTTGTCTTACATGACATTGATAAATTTCGATTTTTCTTTTGTCTAGAAGCCTTTGCTTTCAAGCAAACTAATTCAGGAATGCTATTTTTTTTTGTCTTTTTCTCCACGAACCTATGTAACAGACGTTACATGCAACCGACATTATTTATTTTTGATAAATTTCTGTAGTCCGCAAGTCCTCTTGTCAATTTTTATATCACGGAACTCTCAGTGCTATTTGTAGGCCATGGAACAACAACGACCCAGTTTTTAGCCCGCCACCCCGAGAACCCACGATCCAAAAACTGGATAACTATGGAGGTCTGCTGCATTTTTTGTGTCCTATTGTATGCTTAATTTTTTTTCTTACACAACGTTGTTACTATTCTATTGTATGCTAACTTTTTTGGTATAACAAAAGTTATTACTATTCTAATGTATGCTTTTAAATGTTCATGTAATTTCCAGAGATATGTAACAGACATTATTTATTTTTGATAAATTTCTATAGTCCGCAAGTTCGCTTGTCAATTTGTATATCGCGAAACTCTCGGTGTTATTTGTAGGCCACGAAACAACAGGGGCCCAATTTTGAGCCCATCAACCTGAGAACCCGCGATCCAAACATGGGCTAAGTATGAAGGTCTGCTACATTTTTTGTGTCCTATTGTATGCTAAATTTTTTGTCTCGCACGACGTTGTTACTATTCTATTGTATGCGATTTGAGAGAGTACAGAAGTGGGTTCTAAGAATCTAGCAGGGAGAAAGTAGATTAGTTTTGTTAAAAAGATCCCTACCATGTAGAAAGTAGAGTCTTTTTTTTTCAAAAGAAACATACTATAGATATAATTAAGTTTTATTCACTTTCGTTTCCAAATGTCTAAATGTGTGTGGAAAAGATGTATTTTATTATTGTTTATATATGTCATAAACAAAATAAAAATAATAATAATGATAATAATATTTATTTAAATCTAAAATTAATATATATTTACAATATAAAAATATAATTATAAATAAAAAAATATTTACTAATATAAAATAAAGTTTATCTAAATGTTTATAATATACTTAATAAATTGTTAATTGTTGAAGATGTTTATTTTAAGTTTCTATATATAATATCCAAAGTTTGTACATCCAAATATATCAAAGATACTTAAGTACCTCACTGATATGGTGACATGGTGTTTAAAAATATTAAAAATATTTAATAAGTTCATGCTTGAGTTATTCAATATGTAGACAATTGACACTATATAATATATCTTGCAAATCGCATCCATAAAAATTATTTTAGTTTGAATTATTATCAAAATAATTTAAGAATACTTAACAATTATATAATATATTTTGTAAATTGCATTTGTAAATTTTATTTTAGTTCGATTTATTGATAAAATAATTTAATAATATTTAACAATTAGTTAATTTGATTTTAAATGAAAAATTAACACAAAGTATTCTATGTTTGTCCATTCAAATGGTATGCTAGTACGTACACATAAATTTTCACCTCTCACATCAAGAAAAGGAAGATCGGTCATCCTTATTGTGGAACTAAGTGACAACTTATGTATTATTGTAGACACAAAATTAAAGAGCTTATAGTATGATCCTCTTAAGTGCACAGATTGCTACATGCTAAGATTTAAGAATTTCTAGTGTGGATCGAAGAACACCCCAGAATTAGAATGGTAAAATAACTTATCTCTCCTCACACAAAGTGTTATACTATCTTGGTTTATAATCACATGGAATTTCTTATTGTGCTCTTTACAGTATGGATTATTGGTGTTTTATTTTTTACTTTTGAAGATTTTTTGTACATTTTAGTTGTGTATGCCCCATGTTTAGCTTGTGTGTTCAGTTTTGTGTTGTGTGCCCTATTTTGATATGCACAAATAAATTGTATCTATAATTAGAATTAGCACCCTCACCTATCCTAGGGTTAGAAGGATTCATTGTAGGAAGTTAGGATTGTAACTATTTGGTAATTGAATTGGAATATATATATATATATATATATATATATATATATATATATATATATATA
>JZKD02S1694217.1:560309-585302 GCA_000966675.3 Picea glauca | reverse complement strand
AAAACAAGCCGATGCCACCCGAGGTAGTCGAGATCTGAGCCGAGGAAACCAGAACATGCATAGCCAACCCACAAATCAAGATTTCCCCCAAAATAATATGATTTAAAAAATGAGTGCAGAGGAGAATCCCCACTCAGAGTATGTTGTTTGAGGAAAGGCTCGATATAGAAGTCTAATGAAGCAATTGGCAGTTCATTTTGCAGACATCGATTATTAAGAGTTTATATAACCTTTGAAGCTACGATATGGATATGAAGGTCCATTGAACTTAGAATCCTTTCACCTGTTTTAGTAATTGGTAGATTGTTTTACATACATGAAAGATAATTATAGTGAATTTGACAATGGTTTGGATCATAACAACATCAACGAATGCTTGTCATAAAGACGACAAACATAGAAGAGTATTTTAGACAATGATAAGGAATAGGTTCTATTGATTGGAAGCGTAGTTTAGTTTAATTTCAATTTACAATATATTTTTATTATATGCAATTTAATTGATGGTAATTTTTTTTTTTAGTGATATGCTTTAAGGTATATTAATAAATGTACATTGTCATTAAAATGTTTGAAGTAATTGCGATTTGAGAAAGTACAAAAGTGGGATCTAAGAATCTAGCAAGGAGAAAGTAGACTCATTTTATTAAAAAGATCCCTACCCTGTAGAAAGTAGAGTCTTTTTTTTTCAAAAGAAACATACTATAGATATAATTAAGTTTTATTCACTTTTGTTTCCAAATGTCTAAATGTGTGTGGGAAAGATGTGTTTTATTATTGTTTATATATGTCACAAACAACAAACTGTGAAATAAAAAAAAATAATAATATTTATTTAAATCTAAAATTAATATATATTTACAATATAAAAATATAGTTATAAATAAAAAAATATTTACTAATATAATAAAGTTTATCTAAATGTTTATAATATACTTAATAAATTGTTAATTGTTGAAGATGTTTATATTTAAGTTTATATATAGAATATCCAATGTTTTTACATCCAAATATATCAAAGATACTTAAGTACCTCAGTGATATGGTGACATGGTGTTTAAAAATATTTAATATATTTAATAAGTTCATGCTTGAGTTATTAGTCCCTGCCGTAGGCATAGAGGGACTATAGAGATCGATAAATCGTTGACCTCGTATTAGATTGTGCTTTGACCACAAATATTTCCATATTATCTATTGTTGGAACAAGGGAAGTGAAAACATTGATTTTTATATAATAGAAAGTATCATGTTTGTCAAGATGTGATTGGAAAACGGATTGGAGGTCTTACTGCCGACTTTCGCTATTACCAATGTTAAATATCTTGGCATATCCAAAGTATTTGATCATATATGGTCTTTTTGAATCATATATTTTATTATGCATTGGTCGAAGGTGGATTAGTGCTAGCATTAGTTTGAATGTTTCCTTTAGCATTTTCTGCTGGGTAGAATACATTCTCTACCAAATTACTATGTGTGATTTTTTCTTTATTGTTGTGTGCTTTGAGAGAACAGGCCTCCCACGCTGAAGTTTTTCTTAAATGATTGCATAGGGCTGCACGCTTTGATGGTCCTGACAATCTTAGGTGTTTACCTAACAACTCTGGCAGTCTTAAATGTTTATTGTATACATGTGTTGCAATGCAGTTTCATTCATGGTAGGCATTGCTGCTCCAGTGATCGATGCTTCGTTCCATGATTCTTGTTCTTTTTTTATTCAACTTTGCAAAGTTGAGGTCTTGTAGTTGCAGTTCGACCTCTTCGTGGTTGTTCATTGGTTTGTTGTTCTTCAACTTTGCAAGCTATTGGCCCTATTGTTGTGGTTTCCAGTTTTTGGGGCTGATATCTTGTCATCCTTCATTGATGGGTAAGTTTTCCCGTTGTTGTTATTTTTCAATGGTGGGAGTCCCTACCTCCAAATTCTGTTGCAAACCATCTTTGTCTGTGCTCTTAATTTTTGTTCCTGGAAACCATGCATCTTCATATGCCAGTTGCCACATCCATAGCTTTTCTGAAAATTGCAATACAGAGGGGTTTACGAAAAGTAGTTCGGAGCTATCAAAAGAGGGAACCATCCGGCAGGGTGTAGATGCAGGGAATGCTTTTATTCTATGGGTTGGAAAACTGTGTCCACCTGTTCTCTTTCTGCTGAGTAAAGTTATGGTGTTATTTATTTGCGTTGTTTCTTCTGTTTGGTTCAGTTTCCAATGTGGGTTTGTTTTATTCTCATCTATTAAGGGGACTAGGGTGGATTGAAGTTGAGAAGAAGAAGGTTGAAAGATACATACGGGGATTGGTACCCTCTTTTGCTTTTCTTTTTTTTTGCTACCTTTTATTTTTTTCCCCTCCTTTTCTCTGTTTTCATAGAAACTGAAAGTATGTAGCAAACAACTTCAAAATCACAGTTCAAGAGATGAAAGAAGTAATAGATGTTGATTCGTATGAAATAGATACACAGTCCATTATACATGACAACATTGACATGGTTTTTCATAGAAATGGGCTTTTTAGATTGGATTCATTCTCCTATACTGTTGGGGATTGCCTTTTTGATACATTCCAGGTTCTATTGCATTTCTGGTATTCGTTGACCGAGCTGCGCAATGGATTGATAGATTATTTCTTGACCTGTTTTTAAAATGACGATGTTGAGGCTTTGGAGTCCTATGAATACAAACTGGAATATGATTTTCTTCGGCAATTGCACGGAATACATGATGTCGCTACGTATGTTTCAAAGATGCGATTGTCTACATCTCCAGTTCTCCCTGCACACGAGAGGGGAATTTGGGGAGATACATTTTGTATATGGTGGTTGTCTAACTGGTTGAATATATCAGTTGGAATATGGTTGTTAGGACCTAGAAATGTCCCTTTTTCACCACATCTTTGCCTATTCAACCTTATCATCTCTAAGCTAATGCCTACTATAATGTGTGCTAAGAACTCTTTTTCCCCAGGTATGAATCATTTAGCTTGATTTTATATTTTTGTTTACTTAGCATGTTTGATTGGTAACGCACACATATTTTACTCACAAAATGATTCAACTAATGATCGGAATGTGTAGAACAGCCAAGTATTGAATAATGGTTGTTGTTGTTACACAAGATGTTACAGCAAGGTGCCAATATTGGGAGTTGTTACAGCAAGGTGCCAATCTTGGAAGCTGTTACAGCATATGCACTAATCTTGGAAGCTGTTACATGACTATTGCAACAGGTGCCACCGATTCTGTTGTTACATGACTGTTGCAACAGGTGCCACCAATTCTGTTGTTACATGACTGCTACAACAAATGACACCGATCTTGAAAGCTGTTATACTTGTTGTTACATGTGTTAGCCTAAAATATTAGTTCTAGATCTTGTATTAATGATATCATACGAACAGCTTGAGAATCGAGGATTCTCAAGGATGTTCTGATTTTGTTCTAACTGAATGACTCTGACTTTAAATAGCATATCTTTTGTAATAAGAAGGGAGATTATTTTTAACTGTGAGAAACTGAAGTAAAGTGAAGCTTATTGTACACAACATTTTGGCAAATCAATAAAAGAGTGGATTGAGTTTCTTTAGCAGACTGTAACCTCTTTCTTTGAGTGGAATCAGTGAGAAGGAAAGGGCCCACCTTCCTCATAGATTCCCCTCTATTTTGGATTCCAGATTAGTTGTTTTAATACAAACGATTTATCTGTCAACGATTCTAGAATACAATTGTTATTACAGTCTAGTTCCTTCCTGTTAGATGTACATAAATCTGTCTCATGAGAATTAGAAGTCGATTGCTGAATGTTGTTGGAGAACTGCTTTCCCTTTTTTTGCATTAGATTAAAATCTTGATTCCAAGTAAAAGAAAATAAAAGTGTGAATTACTTTCTTGCAATAAATAGATTTCCTTTCTGCAATTAGTCTAGAAATTTTTCCTACAAAAGTAAAATAGAAAGTTAGATTAGAATATGTAATCCAGGATTCTTATACACTCATCAATTTAGATTTCAACTATGATTTCAGTTCTGTAAAACTTCAGTTGTACCAGCACAATTGCGTTAGTGATGATTTTTGTTTATTTTTACAATTCCCTACTACAATTAGATTAGTGTTGCTTTCATAATCTAGCATAGATTGTGCACAATTATCTTGAAACAATAGACTTCCCTGGGTTGAGAATTTATATTGAACACCTTAATTTTCTATTTATTTAGACAATTAAAGTGCCCAACATTTTGGCGTCGTTGCCGGGGAAGATAATTATAGATTTTTGTAAGCACATTAGCTCTCTTTCTAAGGAATGATTAGTCTGCATGAATCATGGAATGTGAGGAAGTACCCCCCAAAATACTAACCCTACAGGTACCAGAGGATGTGGAGGAAGAAATCCTACACTGGGAAGGCAAACCTTTGTTGATGAAATTATAGCCAGAGCAAATTCTTCTTCAGGATCTATTTTTCACCCTAAAAGAAGACATAATCCTCAGTCCTCATAACTACCCCTTCTTGAAACATCATTTTCATCAAGGGATGGAGCTGAATATGAAGTCGAAGCTGAAGAATTGTCACCAACGAATCAATAAGCAACACTGGAGAACATTGAAGATCAAAGAAGTACAACTCGGAACAAGGAAAATCTAGAAGAAGCGGTTTATCAGATCAACGGTCAGATAGTCACTAAGGAAGAGTGGGATGGTTTTCGTATTAAGTGGAGAGAAAGAGCACATATGGAAAATCAAGGGGATAATGAAGAAGAGTTCCACCAAGAGAACCCACAAAACAATGAAGAGGAGGTAAATAATGAAAATAGTATCTCTACCCTAGTTTTTCCTATTTCTAATGTTCCCATGCGAGGGATGGTTCCTATGAAAAACATACCTCTCTTAGCTTTGCCAAATTTTCATGGATTATCTACCGAGGATCTGGATGAGTTTCTGTTTGAATTTGACATTTTTTGTAGAAGCTATGATTAAACTACCACTACACAAAAGCTTAAACTGTTTCCAGCTACATTGAAAGGTAATGCATTGAGATGGTTCATGAGCCTTGGAGGAGATAACATTTCAACATGGGTACAGATGAGGAAACTTTTCCTGAACAAATACCAAGACTACTGCCAAACAAGAGAACGAAGAGAGGAATTGTTCAAGATGTCTCAGAAGGAGGATGAGACCCTTGAAGATTTTGTGGAACGACTCTAGTATAATCTACAAAGGCCTGGACATCCAGATGTGAGTAAGGACATTTTGAAAACTATTTTTCTAAAAGGAGTTAGAAAAGATTGTTTAGATATGCTGAATATGCTTGGCAAGGGAGATATATCTAAGGAAACCTATGAGGACATTGTAGATCTCTGTAAAAGATGTTCTCGAGGTTCTACAAAGAATAGGTCAGCTACCAAGGATACCACTTTTTCAAGGGTACAGAAGTCAGCCAATGGAGGAGCAACAAGAGCAGAAATAGGTAATCTGTTAGAAAATTTCAAAACAAAAATGATGAACTCTTTTTCTTCACAAATGGACACTTTATAGGTCAAGCTGAAACAAGCAGAATCAGAGCAAGCATTATGCATTTTCTGTCTAAAAATAAGAAAGAAACATCCACCAAGGGAGTGCCCGCTGAATAGTGTCCAGGTATGTATTATGTATGAATTAGATCATTCCACTGACCAATGTCCCTCTCTACCAGGATTAAAATCATCAATGAAGGCAACTAATGAGGAAGCAGAGGTTGTCTATCTAATAACACAAAGGAGACAATGGAAGCCAAGAAGTCAAGGTATGAACTCTCAATTCTCCCCTGTAGCAAATAATTATTGGAACAATCAGCCACAATATGGCCAGACAAATTCCCCTCCTCCACATTAGATGCCACCCCCTTATCAAGATCCCAATGCATGGTTACCTATGCCCAATCAACAGAATCATCATGGACAATGAAACCCATATTGGAGAGGCCCTCAACAACAACTCAATTTTCAAAATTATCACCAAACGAACCCCTGTCAACAACAGTTCCAACCCCAGTACCAGCAGCAACAGCTACAGTTACCTCCCAATGCCCCACCAAACAATCCACCCTTACGACCTCAGATGCCTATGCAACCTAACCCAAACCCAAATAATAAGGCCGTTCAGAATATAGATATACACAATGTGCCAACCTTGTCTATTACTCCTATGACTTGTGATGAAATCACATTACAATAAGGGAGAATAGTCGAGCCAATAATTGAAGATGCTCCATATTCAGAATCAGACAAGGAATCAGGGGAAAGGCCAGCTGCTGATACAGAAGAAATAAATCAACCCATTATAGAGCGAGCAAATCCACCATTCCCTGAAAGACTGACAATTACCAAACCTGTGGAATTACCATCTTTCAATCTCTTAGGAGAATTGCAAAATATGCACGTTAATATTCCACTATTGCAAGCAATAAGAGATGTCCCTATTTATGCCAAGACTGTAAGAGATCTCTGTCTAAAAAGACCTGGACAAAAACCCAGGGACCCTCTCATAGTGCACGTAGTGGGGGATTTGTCTGAACTAATGTTAGGAAAAAACCCACCTATTAAATATGGTGATCCAGGAAACCCTACAGTCACTATCAAAATTGGACAGACATCTATTCCCCATGTGCTAGTCAACTTAAGAGAAGCAATTAACATCATGTCTATAGAAACTACACAATTTCTGCAACTCAGAACACAAGTCTGACCTAATCCTACTATACTAGAATTAGCTAATTGTTCCACCATCAAACCGGAAGGAGTAATAGATGATTTAGTCATTTCAGTGGATTCATGGGAGTATCCTGCTGATTTTGTCGTTTTGCAACCCAAAACCTAGTTGGGGGGCCACCCCCTAATTCTGGGAAGACCATGGTTAGATACAGTTGATGCTTTCATTGGTTGTAGATCCGGTTCAATGACCATCTCTGATGGTTATGACACAAAAAAACTGACCCTGTATCTTCATGCTACACCCAATACGGAACCTGAAAATTCTTTATGGATGGACACAGAAGATGAAAGAGCTCTGCCTGTGTTAACCATAGGAAAATCCATGAGTTTCAAAGATGAGACAAAGGACAAGTTAATCAACTACTTTATCTATTACTCCTCTGCTGTTACACAACATACGCACCACCAATTGATTAGAGTCTTCGACCCTATCGCCCAAGGAGAAATGAGCCCAGAAATGTTCTCAGAAACCATCGGAAACCAAATTGATTCAGTTGTAACAGCAACAACTGTAACAAAAAAAGTTGTATCAGCAGATGATGAAACAACAATAGTTGGATTATTTCCTAAAGTCAGTTCTAAGATCATCGTTGTAGAAATTGAACCTAGAAAAACCTTGAACATCAATCCCGATTTATCCACTGTTGAAACTCATCGATTGATGAAATTACTGATTGAACATAAAAAATCATTTGCCTGGGATATAATGGATATGAAAGGCATTTCATATAAACTATGCACTCACCATATATACATTAAGGAAGAATTTTGACCCATTTGTCAACCCCAACGAAGGATGAACCCAAACCTTAAAGAAATTGTTAAGGAGGAACTCCAGAAAATTCTCAATGCCAATTTCATTTACTCGATATCAGACAGTGAGTGGGTTTCACCATTGGTCATTGTACCTAAAAAGAATGGGAAATGGAGAGTGTGTGTGGACTATAGAGTCCTGAATAAGGCCACACAGAAGGATCATTTCCCTCTACCATTTATTGAATAGGTTCTAGACAACATAGCTGGGAAAAAGTTTTTTTCTTTCTTAGATGGATTCAATGGCTATAACCAGATTAAAATTGCTCCACAGGACCAAGGTAAGACCACTTTTACCAGCCCTTGGGGTACATTTTCATACAAGGTTCTCCCATTTGGCTTGTGTAATGCACCAACCACTTTCCAAAGAGTTGTAATTGGTATTTTTTCTAATATGATGAATGACTATATGGAGATATTCATGGATGACTTTACACCTTATGGTATTGATTTCTATGAAGCTTTGTCTAATCTGGAAAAAGTGCTCAAAATATGTATACAATCTCATCTTTATTTAAGTACAGAAAAATTCCATATGATGATGAACGAGGGTGTAGTGCTGGGACACTTCATTTCTTGTGCAGGAATTCAGGTAGACCCAGCCAAAATCCAGATAATTTTGGACATTCCAACTCCATCAACTCAGAAAGAGGTAAGAAGTTTCTTAGGGCATGCTGGATATTACGAGAGATTCATTAAAAAAAATCCCAAACTTGCCTCTCCCTTGTTTTTCCTATTTGACTTTCGATGGACTGACAACTGTGAATTGTCTTTTGCAGATCTGAAACAAAAATTGTCTACAACTCCCATTCTGAGAGGGCCCAATTGGGCTCTGCCTTTTCACATTTATTCAGATGCCTCAGATACTACAATTGGTGCAGTACTAGGGAAACAAGAGGACAAAGAGCCCTATGCTATCTACTATATCAACAAGAACATGGCTCTTGTTGAATTGAATTATACAGTTACTAAAAGAGAATTCTTAGCAGTAGTTTATGCAATCAATAAATTTAGGCATTATGTCACTGGTTATCCTACTTTTATTCATACTGATCATACAACAATTAAATATCTAATGAATAAACCCATTACTAATGCCCGAGTAACAATATGGTTGTTACTACTCCAAGAATTTGACACCACTATAGTAGATAGACCAGGAAAAGAAAATGTGGTAGTTGATTTTCTCTCAAGGTTACATATAAATGATGATAATACACCTATCGATGATTCCTTTCCTGATAAACATTTGTTTGTGGCATCTGCTCACTCACCTTGGTATGCAGACATTGCTAACTATTTGGTTGCAGGGAAGGTACCTCCACATCTATCTTGTCAAGAAAGAAGGAAGATTATTCAGAAGAGTGTTCAGTATAGTTGGATAGGAGGATACCTTTTCCACACAGGCCTAGATAAGGAAATCAGGAGATGTGTAAGGGATGATGAACTGTATGATCTACTGAAATCTTGCCATGATGGCCCTTGTGGGGGTCATTTTTCTGATAAAAGGATCGGGCATAAAATTTTAAGGATGGGCTATTTCTGGCCCACCATATTTCAAGATGACAAGAAATATGTTCAAAGTTGTGACAGTTGCCAACGAATGGGTCAGCCAAATCATAGAGATGAGATGCCTCTCCAGCCTCAGATAGTGTTAGAGCCTTTTGAGAGACGGGCCATGGATTTCATAGGGCCCATTAACCCACCTTCTAATCAGAAAGTCTATATACTGGTCTATACATATTACATGACCAAGTGGGTGGAGGCAAAAGCACTCATTAGGGCCTAAGAAGAATCTGTCTTAGCATTCTTGTTTGAAGATATCTTTGTTTGGTTTGGTGTTCCCAGAGAATTAACAACTAATGGAGGACCCCCTTTCACATCCCATAAGTTAGAATCCCTACTCAGTACATATCATGTGTTACATAGGATAGCTTCTCCATACCATCCACAAGGAAATGGCCAGGTGGAAAGCACCAACAAAGTTATTGGATCCATTCTTACTAAAACAGTCAGAGAACATCGTCGGGATTGGAGTGACAGATTGCATGAAGCTCTATGGGCTTACCGAACTACTTGGAGAAACACCATTGGTTTTTCTCCTTATGATTTGGTATATGGAAAAGCCATGTTTTTCCCATTGAATTTGAAATCAAAACCTTAAGAACTGCATCAACAGTCAACCTTGACTTGACTCTGGCATGGAAGGCCAGACTGCAGCAGCTCAATGAGCTTGATGAAAAGTGTTTGGACGTTATTCATCAAACCACAGTAATTCAACAACAGAGAACAAAATGGCACGACTGAGTCATCAAGAAAAAATTATTCCAGAAAGGAGATTGGGCTCTATTGTATGATTCACACTTTGAAGAATTTCAGGGTAAGTTGCGTACATGATGTCTTGGACCCTATGAGGTAGACACTATTTTTTCCAACGGAATAGTCAGGCTGATTACTATTGATGGATCCAATACACAGTTACACGCAAATGGCCATCGCCTACGTTTGTATCAGCGTCCACTGTCCAAAGAAGAATTCAAATCTCGTTGTATAGCCAATACAGGTTATCACTTATTAAAAGGAAAGGGGCTTGATCCTTCCCCTTTAGAACCTTAGGACTTATTTTACTCACACCTTGTATATAAATAAACTCAGCAAAATTTTTGTTTGAAATTTTCTTTCTTTTACTATGCTAATAAATTCAGCCTTGAAAGGTATCAGGCAGTTATGCATGTGCAAGAGAATTGATGAACAACAAATTAAGTACCGCAAAAAGGAGTCAAAGGATTAGTTGAAGGAAGTTGAAAAACTTCCTAAAACCTAAGCGTTGCAGCGTTTGGCCGATTTCCTGCTGTTACACCCTCGGTCAATTTCTTGTTGTTACACCCTTGGCCGATTTCCTACTGTTACACCATCGGCCAATTTCCTATTGTTACACCTTCGACCAATTTCTTGTTGTTACACCTTCGACCAATTTCTTGTTGTTACACCCTTGGTCGATTTCTTGCTGTTACACCCTCAACCAATTTCCTGTTGTTACACCCCCGACCAATTTCTTGTTGCTACACCCCTGACCGATTTCCTGCCGTTACACCCTTTTCTGATTAATTGGCCATTTTTCTTATTGTTACACCAGTTTCCGATGCTGTAACACCTACCTCCACCAATTTGGTTGAAGTACCTGCTGATACACTGAAAGCTGCTATTCTTTCTGGCCACCTCACTTTCTCTCTTTTGCATTTCTACCGATGCTTCTACTCCAGCTCTACAATCTTTCCATGTTGCAGCACCACTGATTTTTCCGAACTGTTGATTTGTCAGCACCACTTATTTGTCAATATTCCCACTTTCTCTATCCAAAGGTGTTATTTCATCATTTTTGACTTCACATCTGGTGATTTTTAGATGATCAACTACAGAAAGGATTCCATCTCTACTCCAGTTGTCATATCATCATTTCTCACACCATCCTTCATCATTTTAGCTATTCCATGCGAATCAGATAGCGGTTGAAGAGTATGGTTACTCCGACAGATCATTTTGTGTGGTAAGATAAGAGGTACATGACTAATCCTACGTGTTAAAGTAATGAAGATATAAAAGCAAGATTCCTGTTTACTTACCAGTTGTCCCAAATCGATGTACCCAGAGTTAATTTGATTAGATGGGAAGGGGAAACACAAATCTAGCCATCCAAACCTCATTTTATACCCACCTCCACCACCTTTTCAACCACACTTCTTTTTGCTAAGACACTGTATTCCTTATGCAAAACAGGTTCACGCTTGTTGCGACTCTGGTTTAGGTGCTACATTCTCTTCCTATGTGCCTGTTAGACTCTCAAGTAATATCATAGGAGGATCAGCTGTGCAATATGAACCATCAAATCTAGGCACTTTCTTGTTACACCCAGAGGCATACCAAATATTTCTCCAGGCCAGTTGAATATCGTATTTTAAGAAGCTCAAGGGCTTTATTGAAGATGAGGTATTGGAATTTTGTCAAAATCTCACCGACGGATATTCAATGGTAAATGGGGTAAGGATTCCAATATTAGAAGAAAGAATTGTTGCGGTGACAGGCTTGCCAACAACAGGAGACCAATGGTTTAATATAAAAACACATCTTCCAGATGCACAGAAGGGTTTCCTCGTCAGCAATGAGCAAGTGAAAACTAAAGGCAGAGGAGAAGACGTCAATTCCTTACTAGATCCATGGGGGGAAGTTGCAGAGTTCGTCAAAAGATACATTACCTAGGAAGGCAAGTACCAAGTTGTTTATTTTTCTGATTTCCTCTTATTATCACACCTGCGCCATCAGAAATTTCTAAATGTTTCTTATTTTCTCCTCCATTCATTGCATAACATGGCTCATTTTGTAAAAAAATCCAAGAACCCCAAGAACTGCCTCTCTAATCACATACTCATCGGACTATTAATTCACAAAGGTATGGGCATTTCCAATAACCCATTACCTGCTGTAGCAAACCAACCATATTCTATCCCTATAGACACGATTGCCCTAGTACTTGAAAACACAATCCTTGGACCTTTTCCTAATTCTGTACCCTCAGCTGCAATAACCATCCAAACCCCTACTATCGCTACCTGTAAGACGACTCAGAGAAGCAAATGCACAACCCGAGCCCATTCTAGCACCAACTAGACAAGCCTCGATGAAGTTAAATTGACACAACCTGTAGTTGTGGTCGAACCACCTGCTGCACAACCAACTACAAACTCACTCCTCCTATCTTTGCTTCACCTCGAAAAAGAACAAGGTCAGCACGGTCTATTGTAACAAAAAGTCAGACTTCACCCTCTGTTGTTGCACCGGCAGTACAACACGAGCCTCCTATTGTCGTAACCACTGTTTCAGGACCTACTATAACTGCCCATGGAGTATCTCAGCAAAGAAAACATCCATTCAAGGGAAAAAGTCTAACTTCCCCCTCTGCTATTGCACCGACAATACCACAAGAGCCTCCTATTTCTACAACCACCATTACAGGTCCTACTATTACTACTAGTGGATTACCTCAGAAAAGAAAATATCCATTCAAGGGAAAAAGTCAGAAAAATATCGACCGAATTCCATCAGCTGCAACACAGAATCTACTTACTACTATCACAGAGAACTCTACAGAGATACGTATACCAGGCTTTACTCTATTTAAAGAACTTCAAACAACTATTCTCTCAACTTAGACTGAATGTACGCAAATCACAATAGAATCATCGACTCCACCTGATGATTCTATGCATCACATGTCAAGTGACGATGTACAGATCATCGTAGACCCTACTATCCCAGAATTTCCTCCTTGTGTGGTTGAGGAAGAATGACCTATTCCCCCTCCATCGACGAAGAAGAAAGACCCTTCTTTTGTTTCTATTTTACTTAGGAGAAACACCAGGTCCAATAGGTCTACAGAAGCTACAATTGGATGGCAAAATATGGAACAGGATATTCCTATTCTTCATCCACTATTCTCTATGGTTGATGAAGGAACTGACACACAAGAATTAGTCTCTCTCAATAACAAAATAGTGATAGTAGATATAGCCGAAAATGATGGGACTGGTCTACAAGAACAAGTCATGCAGGATGTAGCTGCTCCACATGAACCAATTGTCCAAGTCAAGACTGTTCCACAAGAACCAGTCATGACAGACACAGTTGTTACACAAGAACCAGCTACTCCACAGGAGACTGTTCAACCATAGATGGTAATGCAGGATGTAGTTGTTCCACAAGAATCAGTAATGCCAGACACAAGTGTTACACTAGAGCAGGGAATACATAATAATGAGGATGTGCCACTTGCCCAATTGTTTGCCCAGATTGAGAGAAAGATCAGGAATACTGAAAATTCTAGAATTGTTGCACTAATAAAAAAGAATGAAAACCTCAAAGCAGAATTAAATACCCTGAAGAAAGAGATGGAGGCTACTCGACAGAAGAATCCAGAGGGGATCACCATGGATATTCTAGCACTGACAAAAGTTGTTATGGACAGAAATAAAGAACTCATGTGCTTTGAGTGTGGAAATCTTTACTTTGAGGCAGGCTATAAGGTAGTAAAAGTACCAGTTGCAAAAGGACCAACAACTCTCTCATTCAAGACTAAGCATGAACATACTGCTACACAAGCACCAATAAAAAAGAGAAGATCTCAACGTCATAAGGCAGCTGCTGGTTTACCAACAGCTTTCAAACAAGAATCTTTGTATTCCTCACGAGTTGTTTCTCAAGCAACTCAAACTATTTTTTTTCTTCAAGACAAAGAAACTAAGATAGATAGTTGGCATAGCATATTTTCTTTTTTGGCACATAATATTAACATACAGGCATTTAGCAAGTTATCTTAGCAATTTTGCACTGGAGGAGCTAGTTCCCTAATCCAGCTACAGAGTAAAGTTTGAATGTGTTTTTGCATGAGGACATGCAATGTCTTCAGTTGGGGGGCATGTTAGGACCCAGAAATGTCCCTTTTTCACCACATCTTTAACCAACCTTATCATCTCTAAGCTAATGTCGACTATAATGTGTGCTAAGAACTCTTTTTCCCCAGGTATGAATCATTCATCTTGCTTTTATATTTTTATTTACTTAGCATGTTTGATTCGTAACGTGCACATATTTTACCCATAAAATGATTCAACTAATGATCGGAATGTGTAGAACAACCAAGTATTGAATAATGGTCGCTGCTATTATACAAGTTGTTACAGCAAGGTGCCAATCTTGGGGGCTGTTATAGAAAGGCGCCAATCTTGGAAGTTGTTACAGCGTATGCGCTAATCTTGGAAGCTATTACATGACTGTTGCAACAGGTGCCACCGATTCTCCTGTTACATGACTTCTGAAATAGGTGCCATTGATTATGTTGATACATGACTGCTACAACAAATGACATCGATCCTGAAAGATGTTATACCTGTTGTTACATGTGTTAGCCTACAAGATTAGTTCTAGATATTGTATTAATGATATCATATGAACAGCTTGAGAATCGAGGATTCTCAAGGCTGTTTTGATTTTATTCTAACTGAATGACTCTGACTTTAAATAACAGAGCTTTTGTAATCCGAAGGGAGATTATTTTTTACTGTGAGAAACTGAAGTAAAGTGAATTTTATTGTACACAACATTTTGGCAAATCAATAAAAGAGTGGATTGAGTTTCTTTAGCAGACTGTAACCTCTTTCTTTGAGTGGATTCAGTGAGAATGAAAGGTCCCACCTTCCTCACAGATTCCCCTCTGTTTTGGATTCCAGATTAGTTGTTTTAATACAAATGATTTATCCGTCAACAATTCTAGAATACAATTGCTATTACAGTCTAGTTCCTTCCTATTAGATGCGTATAAATCTATCTCATGAGAATTAGAAGTTGATTGTTGAATGATGTTGGAGAACTTATTTCCCTTTTTCTACATTAGATTAAAATCTTGTTTCCAAGTAAAAGAAAATAAAAGTGTGAATTACTTTCTTGCAATAAATATTTTTTCTTTCTGCAATTAGTCTAGAACTTTTTCCTGCAAAAGTAAAATTGAAAGTTAGATTAGATAAGTAATCCAGGATTCTTATACACTCATCATTTTAGATTTCAACTATGATTTCAATTCTATAGAACTCCAGTTGTACCAACACAATTGTGTTAGTGATGATTTTTGTTTCTTTTTACACTTCCCTACTACAATTAGATTAGTGTTGCTTTCATAATCTAGCATACACTGTGCACAATTATCTTGAAACAACAGACTTCCTTGGGTTGACAATTTATATTGAACACCTTAATTTTCTATTTATTTAGACAATTAAAGTGCCCAACAATGGTCATTGACAAGAAAAACAAGATATCTATTATTCAACAAAACTGCATCTAACAATCCATATTGCATCTTGTTCCATGATGTCAATGTCGTCAGTGGTAATTATGAACCACTACTTTACAGAAAAATGTCCATATGAAATATAGAAAGGCCTCATATTTACTTGTTCGTTATTTGCAAAGACCTTGAATCGCAATGGAAACGGATTTTGCATCGCATAGATTGCCATGGTTTACAACTGGCAACAAATGTTGTGTCTAGCTGTGGAGATAGTTTGTTCAATGCAATTTGTTGTTTGGTGGTAGTGGAGTTCGATGTTCAGTCGCTACGGATTTACACTGTATAGTCCTTTTGCAATGCAATTATAGGCGGCAACCAACAGGCTTTTAGGTGCTTGCATCAACACCTTTTCCCATATCTCCTAGAAAATATGTCGGCAGTTGGAACTTGGCAGGAATACCTTGTGAACATGGCGCTTCCATATGAAAAAGGGAATGTGGAGGGTTGCAGATTCTGTTTGCAATGGTTTTCTATGATATTCAAGGTGAATATCCAGGTCTGGTCAGGCTTGCCAGATGGAACTGTCCATTCCCGGTTTACTGATTCAAATTACGATCGAATAATTGACATCCTCTCATTGAAAATAGATACAACACATATCCATTATGAACCTTTGCTTGGACATATCGGTAGTTCAGGTTTGAATGTCCATGCCACCCAAATGGCATTGAATCTGCATACGCGTCGAATGCTTTTTAATGAGAATGAGACTCCTCCTGGTTGTGATATGGGCATATAGGACTTGAACAAAAAAACCATGCATGAAATTCATCACAGTTGTGATGAGGCCATAGAGGGCTTAAACAATAAATGTAGAGTAAGTTATCACAATTTGAAAAAAGTTATGCATCAAATTCGTCCGAGTTGTGATAAGGCCATAGAGGCCTTAAACAAAAAACGTAAACTAGTTTATGAGAAGCTGAGTGAGAGTGAAATTCATCCCATTTGTCATCAACTCATCATGCCCCTGGGAAAGAAATGTGGAGTAAGTTACCACAACTTGAAAAAGGTCATGCACGAGAGAAAAAAATACATTGCTACGCTTCCTTTTAGAGAGAAACTCACATATCACAATGTAAAGAAATTTGTTCATGCAAAACAAAACATAAACAGGTACGATCACATATCCCAGAATGGTCATGCAACTATGACAGTTCATGGTCTAGAAGAAACACCATGCAGTACTACCAATGAAAACCAGGAAACAGTTTCTACCCATACTTCCCTGCGAAAGAAAAATGCAAGAAAAACCTACATGAAACAAATGAAAGACACTCCTTCCATTGCATGTGCAATTTGTGAACAATTGGATTTTTCAAAAAACAGTAAGTCTTTCACGCTTGATTTGTAAGCAGAATACGTCCGCTTGACAGCGCACAATAAACCATTTTCCAGTGGCAAATTTTGTCTTCCATGCAAACGATCGCTTGAAAATGGAAAACTACCACAGTTTGCAACCCCTGACCAAATAATATATAATACACCACTAGCAGATGTAAGTGCACTTATGGAACTTGAGGAGAGACTTGTGTCTCTGCAAATTGCATTTGCTCAAATCAGACCTTGGTGCTATAAACGACCCCAAATGGGCTTGACAAGATCAATTATTAATGTACTTGTTCAGCTATATGTTGTGCAAAAAGCATTGCCATAATTCATTAACAATATAATGACAATTGTTGTGGCTCTGAAAAGACGCTTGCGATACAAAAATGCCAATCAGACATGCAAAGTGTGTGTGCATGTTGTTATGATAGAATTAAAGGAGTTATGTTTGAGGTCCCTGTACAAAGCAGATAACATTTGTATAAATGGGAACTGGAACAGTGTTCTTATAGAAGAGGATGGCAACTCTGCAGACACTCTAAAAAATCCTAGTGAATTTGATACAAGTGATGAATCAGAGAATGAAACACCTGCTGAAACATTGGTGCATGGATTCACTGATTCATAGTGCATTCGTGACTTGCAAGACAAAATTGTCGAAATTGCACCTATTGAGGGGAAACGTCCACTTGGAATATTCAAGGACAAATTCGCTGAGGAAATGAACTTTCCAACACTATTCTATGGAGATCCACGTGCCACTGATATTACAGAATGATTTAGTTATCATAAAATAGTCCGATGGGAGCTGCTACATTCAAGCGGTTACTTCTCCCGTCACTTAACAAATTTGTTTTTCAAAATAATGCACATAATAATAGAGCAAGTTTTTTCATGCATGTGGGTCCGAATAAGAAAAGGCCAGTTACAAGGAAGAAAGTCATTGACCAAGGATGTGAATTACAAAGTAAACCTAGAATTTTTTTTTTAAATCTGATATTGGATACATAGATTTCAAAAACATCCGCACCTCTCCTAACTTTTTGCAACAAAACAAAAAAAATATTTTTGCAATGATCTGGAAATTGGGCCCGCCAACATTTTTCATCACATTTACAAGTGCAGAGCATTGATGGGATCCATTGGTGGCTTCCATAACGTAAAAAAGAAACTGATGTAATGGAAAATAATGACATTGACTACCTCATAAGAAAAGACCCAGTGACATGTACTCCCTACTATAGACATAGAATAAATGCTGTGAGACAATTGATATGCCATGATGAAACATTTTTCGAAAAAATATCGAACTACTTTTTTGTGACTGAATTCCAGAATAGGGGAAATGAACATGACCATGTACTATTGTGGATAGAGGGTGCACCAGTCTATGGAGCTGATAACAATTCAAAGATCGAACAATTTGTGGATAAATACATAACATGCAACATAGATCATTTGGATCCAGAACTTGCAAAAGTCCGTAGACATTATCATACAAGAAGTTGTAGAAAACAAAAAAACTCGCATTGCAAATACAACTTTCCTGTGCCGCCAATGAGAGCTACAAGAATCATAGAGCCAGTTATTTTAGAGGACAATGTTGTTGTTGATAAATCTAAATCCTTGTTCGCATTTCTAGAACAAGGAGAATTTGACGAGCTGATGAGCTTTGATACCTTCTTGACAGAGGTAAATCTATCAGAATATGAGAACATCCAATCCATGCAATGTACACTTAGGCAACCAACAATTTTCCTTAAACGAAAAATCTCCCATATTTGGAACAACAGTTTCTCCAAGGACATGCCAGTTATGTGGAAAGAAAATACAGATGCGCAGTATGTGCTCAATGCATATGCTGCAGCATTGTATTGTACCTCGTATATGACGAAGGTTTACAAATCTACGACAAATGAATTAAGAAGAATACGCAAAGAACATGAAAGAAGTCATATTGATGCCATACAAATGATACGCACACTTGGCAATACATTGCTTAATCTTCAACAAATTTCTGCTCAGCAAGCAATTCACATTGCACTTTCCTTGCCCCTCACTTGTAGTTCAAGAAAATGTGTCTTCATAAACACATCTCCACTTGAAAAATGCACATTTGTGCTTAAACCACCAGTTTTGCTACAACAAGAGCCTTACAATTCAAATGACGTGCTATGTCTCTCTATTATTGATTATTACGTCCAGCGTCCATCTCCTATTAGACATATCTTCTTAGCAGAATTTGTATCGCATTACAAAAAAAATGGTGCACCCATATCAAAAAGAAAAAAATCATTTGTGATACAGTTTGTCAAATACAATAAACATTGTGACTATGAAAACTATTGTAGAGAAAAATTGTTGTTGTACGTTCCGTTCGATGAAAATGAAGAGACATTAAAACATAAATTTTCTACATGGGAGGCTGCGTATGTTGCATCTGAGACTATAGTGCACATCAATGAAGCTAGATTTACCTACAATGTTAATCCAACATGGGGTGATCTAGAAGTTGCACTTAATGACCTAGACAACCCTGGTGATCGTGATGAGACATTCAGAAACCGAAAAACAACCAGAACTCCTTCTGAGTCCTATGACTTACAAGCGAATTTGCCTCATCCTCCAGCAGCTAGAAGTGAAAAACGTATCAATCTTGGTTTTCAAGTCACAAAAAATCCTTTCCTAAATGAAAATAATGAATACCACAGAATAAGACGTCTGTTGAATCGCAAACAAAAAACAATTCTAAAGGACATTGCTCTTAAAAAACGCTTGAACATGGGTAGTCATGTGCACTATTTCCTTACAGGCAGAGCAGGAACATGCAAGACATTTACAACGAAAGCACTATTACAAATGCTTATACGAATCTATGTTTCAAACAGTTCCTTTGATCCTATGAAACCAAAGGGTCTAATATTTGCATACACAGGAAAAGTTGTATACAATGTTGGTGGAACAACAGTCCACTCTGCATTTTTAATTCCTTTTAACAAATCACCGTTTCGTCCACTTAGCAAGGAAATGTTGGATACATTATTTAAGATTTATGAGGAACTCCAACTTGTCTTTATAGATGAAGCATATTTGATTGGGAGCCAATTCTTGTATTCCATTGACAACCGACTAAGAAACATAAAACATGTGCACACGAAATACTTTGGAAACATTGACATGATATTATGTGGGGATCTTTACTAGGCATAGCCCATCCAAGATTCTTTGATATTTGAACAACCTACCATTAAAATGGAAACAATCACCCATGACTTCTGGAGAGACAATATTAAATTCTTTGAGTTGCATACTACAATGCGCCAAACAGATGAAACATTCATTGCAATTATGAATAGAATGCACACAAACAACCAAACATATGATGACTTGACCTATATCAATTCGAGGTGCTTACGGCCTGCACCAATAGACCCAACGTTCCCTTACCTATCCTACAAAAATAAGGATGTTGTAATGCATAACAACCACATGCTATCGCTCATTCCTAGCGATGATATCATCCTCAATTCGATTGACCTAGAAGAAGACAACCATGGAAATGTGCCATGTTATGAACATTCAGTCACTTTACCTTTGCAGCTTGTCCTCAAATTAGAAATGTTGGTTGAAATATATGCATGTAACTATGATGCACAGGATGGCTTGGTGAATGGTGCATATGGAATACTCAAAGGCTATACAAAGATAGAAAAACTTGATGTCCTTTGGATTAAGTTCCATGAACTGCATATAGGCAAACGACAAGCAAGAAAGTTGTCTTATCTATATAATTCAAACACTGGAAGTGATTGGACACCTATTTTGCGAATATCGAAACCAGTATCGACATCAGCAAAGATAGGTCGATTGAAGATTCGAAAATAGTTTCTGATTAAACTTGCATGTGCACGTACAGTCCACATATCACAAGGACTAACACTTGATAATGTTGCATTTCATCTTGTTGGAATTCAGATACATGGACTTGTATACACAGCACTGTCCCATGTCAGAAGCATAGAATCCTTGTATTTACTAAGTCCTCTCACAAAAGATAGCTTCAAAGTGAAACAAAAAGTTCATATTGAAATGGAACAACTCAGGACCACCGCAAAATGGCAACTGCACTATGATTACCAATCCATACAAACAAATTCATCTATATCAATTCTCTCGCTTAACACACAGCTTAAATGCACACATGGATGATATACTAAATGACTATGATATAATGCAATCCAATATTCTGTGCTTGCAGGAAACACACATGGCATTATGCATGCAAAACAAACAATTCCCAAATCACAATTGCATATCAAGTTACATTACACATGGGGTGATGATACTGGTGAAAAAACATGTACCCATTTTTGACCATATACATATCGAAGAAAAGAATATTGAACTGGTGCTTGCAAATTTTTTTTCCATGAAACAGAAGTTGCAATACTGAATCTGTATGTTGCTCCCCATGCAACATTCTCCAACATAGTAGATGTTATTTCCAATGCATTGGGCCATTTCCATCTGAACGAACCCATTGTACTTGTAGGAGACTTCAATATTGACATGCTACAAAATAGTGGCAGAATAAAAGAATTGGAAAACTACATGTGCAAATACAGTCTCTGCTTTCTTTTGAACAACACAGGCCATCTACAAAACGCACTTACTGACCATGTCTAGTCCAATGTGCCCATTCCTCAATACAATATGTTTATCTTAGACACATATTGGTCTGATCATGATACAATTGGTATTGCACTTGAATTATGAGATATATGTCAAACATATTGCAAACTCATATTTCTATGTTTCAAAGCATATCTATATAGCTTGTTGCAAAAATTAAAAAAAATAAATAAATAAATAAATCCAGCTTCTTGGTTTTCCCTAATTTCTACACATATTGTTCGGGTGAGCATACAATCGGTGTTGTACTTGAATTATAAAATATACATTATGCAAAAAAAAAAAAGGTACATCCTCCCAAAAACTATTTGTCACTCTATTCATCTTATTCTATTTTTTTTAGTATATGTACATAGTACTTGCCTTTTTCTTTACATCTAAACTTATGTTCATATCCCTTTTGTTTTGTACTTTTGTTTATAGAAACAGATAGGAAAACTAGACACCTCAAAGAACTCCTACCCAAAGATGTAGAGGAATCCATGCAAAGGTGCATTTTTTTCTGCTCGTGTTCCATACTAAACAATTTTTCGTTTACTTTGTTTGTATTTTTTTTTTTTTTTGCATCTAGAGCCCGCCAGCCTGCAGGTCCACCATCTAACATAAATGCAATGTTGCACCAGCTAGCCCGCAAGTCCACTTGTCAATTTGTATATCACCCAACTATGGGTGCTATTTGCAGGACACGGAACATTAGAGGCCCAATGTACAGTCTGCAAGTCTGCAATCCAAATAAGTGGCTAAGTATGGAATAAGGGATCTATGCATATTTGGTATGTATTGCTCATTTCTAGGAGCCCGCCAGCCCTGGAGTCTATGTGTCAATTTGTATATCGCGAAAATCGACCCAATGTACAACCCACAAGTCTGTGATCCAAATAAGTGGCTAAGTATGGAATAAGGGATCTATGTATTTTTGGTATGTATTGCTCGTTTCTGGGAGCCCGCCATCCCTAGAGTCTGTGGGTCAATTTGTGTATTGCGAAAATCACTAGAAGTAGAATATTGAGCCAGCCAGCCCGCAAATCCACTTGTCAATTGACAAATGTTAAGCGAGCCGACCAACCCGCAAATACGCTTGTCAATTGACAAATGTTAAGCGAGCCGACCAACCCACAAATCTACTTGTCAATTTATTATCATAAGCTATTTGTAAGGCACTGAACAATAGAGGCCCGTTTTTTACCCCGCCAGCCCAAGAACCCGCGATCCAGAAACTGTACATGGTCTATAAAATCTCATCCATCCCGCAAGTCCGCTTGTTAATTTGTATATTGCGGAAGTGTGTGTGCTATTTATAGGACACAGAACAATAGAGGCCTATTTTTTGAGACTGCCAGCCCAAGAATCCACGATCCAGAAAGTGGCCAAGTATGGAATGCGATATCCGTACATGCTCTATAAAATATCATGTCCATAATTTATAAAGGTATATATTTAGTTTTGTCTCATTTCTACACACACTGATCTGGTAACCATAGAGTTGGTGTTGCACATGAATTATGAAATATGCACTAGGATTCGGACCGAGCCCTTTGGTTTGCTTAGAAAATTTTTATCCCACCAGCCCGAGAACCCACTATCCAAAGACTGTACATGCTTCCCTTCGCTATGCTCCCTGAGAGCCTACATAAAGTCAAACTTTCCATGCTTAGCCACTTTCCCACAATTTCCCAAATATACAAACCCTCCACTGAACTGCACCATCATTCCCTCTTATGTTTTACGTGTTTTGCAGTCAACAATTCCGACTCATGCAGTTTCACCATTGGACACTCAGTAGTTTCACCATGTAGTTTCAGACTTGGCCATTCCTTCCTTTCTTACTCTTCCCCATGCCCGTCACCTTCGCACGTGTCCATAATAAGAAATAATGTATATATATATATATATATATATATATATATGTCTTGTTTCTAAAACTTTAATGCTAACAGGTCATCGTGCAGGCACCGTCTAAGCTGTCATTGATGCGCGCAAGGCTCGAGAAGTTCTGCCATTAATGCAATATTTGTGAAGGCTTTTCTTATCCCTTCCCAGTCTTAATTTCAAATACCATGGAATGTCATTCGCATGCCGCTAGCTTGCTTCCTTCACGAAACCTGCAATCTCTTCCCAGTCTTAATTTCAAATACCATGGAATGTCATTCGCATGCCACCAACTTGGTTCCTTCACAAAACCTCCAATACTTAAATGTTCTTCGTCGTAACCTCCACCTTCGCACTTCTAAGTATGCAATAATTAAGCTTTACTTATAACAGGTCACCATACAACACGCATAGATATTGTCATTAATGAGGAGATTTTACATTCGCACGCATTGAACCAATGTTTCCGGGGGGTTATATTGTCCCCTCCATTTCTTCATTTCAAGCAGCATCTGGAGCAAACCAACGTTTTCATAAACAACTGGAAGTAGCTCCACAACAGTTTTGTAGAGATACAGTGAACATCTTCCTCACGAGCTTCTCGTGCAGAAGAAGGGAAAAAGAATTGTAGAGGAGGCGGAGCAGCCTGAAATTTATAGTGAAAACATGGATCTTGATGTTGATCTGGATAACATATTCTGCAACCTTGATCATCCCGGAGACGCAATTCACCATGCCTACTCAATGGACATGGTTGATACCAAATTTTTTTACAAAGATGAATCCTTCGTATTCCAGAGTGTTGTTTTTTAAAGCGAATCAAAAAAATTAATCATTGAAAAAAGAGATGTAAAAAATAAGAAAATAAAACATCGTTCAGAACTTGACCTTGCCAATATGAAGGTGTGAAAAATCTCTCAACTTCACATGGTAACCGGAGATTCTCTTCATGATTCTATTGGAGTCATTGAGGCCGAGAATTCCAAACTAAAGAACCAGATTAAGGAATTAGAGGAAGCTTTGTTTCCTATGCCATTGTTTCGCAGTCCTTTGGAAATAGCCATGCTTGCGACTACCTACACCCTTGCAACAAATATAAAAGGCTCCTCCAGCTTCCTCGCATCCTGTAGAGGATATGTGGAGAAAAATATCAAAAAAAGAATGGAAATGATTACTAAGGCCTGGGAAACATCACAGAATATGGATTCCCTAGGGAGAAGGGCACATAACTTGCTCCAACTTCTGTAGATGGATTTTAAAAATGAAGAAAATTTCTATTTTCACATGGTCATCCCTTTTTCCTTTCATGTCAACAACATGCTAGACACGACAATAATACAACATGATCTCCCATCCAAAAAATGGCTCACTCAATTAGAAGCATGCTGGAAAGAGAAGGTGAAGAACCTGTATCTTATCATCCAATCATGTGAGAAAGAAATATAATTTCAATATCAATATAACATAGAAAGGCCATGATGGAATGGTCTGTAATTTCAATATCAATATAGCATAGAAAAACCTCAGAATAAGTACTCAACACCTTGAAAAAAAGATAATTTCAGATAATAAGCCTCTTCGAGGGGGCAACCTCCTTTTACCCCACATAAATGTTCAAGTACAAGATGATTCCAAATGAAAATGTCTCCTTGGTATA
>JZKD02S1694217.1:521080-542987 GCA_000966675.3 Picea glauca | reverse complement strand
TCTAAAATTAATATATATTTACAATATAAAAATATAGTTATAAATAAAAAAATATTTACTAATATAATAAAGTTTATCTAAATGTTTATAATATACTTAATAAATTGTTAATTGTGGAAGATGTTTATATTTAATTTTATATATGTTTAAATATAGAATATCCAATGTCTGTACATCGATATATATCAAAGACACTTAAGTACCTCAGTGATACGGTGACACAGTGTTTAAAAATATTTAATATATTTAATAAGTTCATGCTTGAGTTATTAGTCCCTGATGTAGGCACATAGGGACTATAGCGATCGATAATTCGTTGACTAAATATTAGTTTGTCCTTTGACTAGAAATATTTGCATAATACCTATTGTTGGAACTAGGGAATTAAAAACATATATTTTTATATAGTAAAAAGTACAATATGATTGGATAAGAGATTGGAGGTCTTATTGCCGGCTTTGCTATTCCCAATGATTATTATGGCAACATACCCAAACTTTTTATCGTATACAGTCTTTTTGAATAATATATTTTTCCTATGTATTTCTTGAAGGTGGAGTAATGCTAGCATTAGTTCGAATGTTTGTATTAGCATTTTCTGCTAGCTGAATATATCCCTAATTTTTTGTTTGTACTAATCATATTGAAATGTTTTGATATCCAAGCTTTATAGTGATTGAGAATTCCAAAGTTTATAACGTCCTTGCCGCATGTATTTGTATTCAAATGTATTGACACTTTTTTCGAGATGCTTCAATAGCCCTCACAGCTTAAATGTTTACATGACGTGAGGTCCTCCAACATGCCTGACATCTTAAATGTTTACATACCACGAGGTCCTTAGACAACCTGACAACCTTAAATGTTTATCTAAATACGCTTCTCGGAGTACATTTTTCCTCGAAATTTTCCATACAATGTTGCAGTAATTTTTCACAGTGTTGTTGTCCACCGCTAGTTGAATAGGCATTGTATGTTTCATCCTTCTTATACCTTTGCAATGCAATTTATTCATCGTTGAAGCTACATATATTGTTTGTTGGTTCGGTGAGTGCTTCTTCTTCGTTGGTTCGTTGGATGATGCTTGTTGTTGTTTCGTTCACGATTCGACCTACGCTTCTACATTTCGTCATTTCAGAGTAAGTTTCCATGGCATAGTTTCATTTTATATTACTTGTTTGCAGTTTGCAGGTAAGAATGTTTTCTTATTTGTAGTGGAATGTTCATCGTGTGTTTCTGATTCCTTTTGTGCTTCGGCTGCGGTTTTGTAATTGTTGGAGATACATATGTTGTTTACTGGTTCGGTGGTTCTTGTTGGTTCGTTGGTTCGTGGGTTGCTGGTTTTGTTTATTTGGCTCGGGTTTACGCTTTGGGGCCCTGGGGGTGCAGTTCGGCCTGTTCGTGCTTTCTCATTGGTTTGGTGCTTGCTGTTTTCTTTTGTTTGATTAAGCCTTGCAGGGTTGGGGTCCAACACCGGTGGTTGGAGTTGTTTTTATTATTATTATTATTATTGTTTTTTGGGGCGCTTTGCGGTGTTCAATCCCTGGACCCACGAGTTGACATGCAATTGTGTTATTTTCCCTATCTACCGAGGTCAATATCTATTCTGCTGTGAGATTTTGTTGGTGCTTCAGTGCTGACATGAAAGAAAATAGTTGCATGCAAAATTGTTTGAGAATTACATGTGGAATTGCAATATCCATTGTTTTTTTGTTAGAATAAAGCATATGCAGGCTACATTTACAAACCATGTATGGTCAGATGTGCCTATATGACATTACATGTTCTTTTTCCTCTACACAGATTGGTGCATGCACGATACAATTTGTGTTGTGCTTGAGATATGATATGTACAACAAAGATTCTGCAAGATTATATTTCGATGTCTAGAAGCATGTCTGGGTAGTTTGCCACGGAAAACAAAAATCTTGTATCGTGGGCACAACAGTCTATGTAGAGGATAAAGAACATGTATTTCCATCGGTGGAAGCATATCTGGATAATTTTCCATGGAAAACCAGAAATCGTTTAGCTACGTCCATGCAATTTCGTGATATTTTGTGGCTTGTAATATATCTTGTGCAAGGAAAAAAAATTACACATTTATAGCTATGGATGGAGAAGTGCAAAGGTTCATGTTTCTGCCTATATTTTAGACTGTTCGTTCAGTCTCTTTTACTGTATGTGCATATTGCTTGTTCTTTGATGCAGGAGCATCGCCCACGTCAAGCGAGCCATCGCGAAAGCAGGAGACAGCTGGACAAGCCAGTGTGATTTCTTTTTGGATTCACCTTGATATTGTTGCGCAAACATTAATGTATTGATTTGATGAAACACACTTTGTATATTGAAATGGACCTTGAGCGGATAGCTCATGTCCTTAGGTAGATGAGGCATTTAATAGATTTAATGTAGGTAGATAGGAATTTATTTCTAGATTTGATAGCTTTAGAACTCAAGAGGGAAACATGATATAGACACCCTCCTTTGTACATTGTAACATTATGAAGCTGATAATTGAGAGAATTCAGAAAAAAAGAGCATGCAGAGAAGTGTATGAAGAACCTCCATGTACAGACATTGAATTAATAGAAAAGCTTTGATTCAATTCCATGGTTGTGTTATTCTCTGTGTATTGTTGATATTATGCTCAGGAATGTTTGCTTCTTATCATACATCTGCTTTGATATGTTGTGTATGTGATTTCATGGTTGAATTGAAGTCTGAGAGAACAAGGGGTTAGTTTCAATTGTTTCTCTATCTTGAACCAGATAATTTATGCAAGGAGTGCAGTCGAATTGTCCGCAAGGAGTGCGTTGACAGTAGGGTTCAAGTAGAGGTAAATTTTGTTCTAAGTTCTTAGAAGTGCAGATATGGCACCAGAGCCATGCAAGGTGTGCACAGGCTGGACGAAGACTCGGAGTTGCGATTCTGAGAAAAAGGATTGAAAGATTTCTGCTGCCAGAGTGCGCAGGGTCGAAAACGTCAACACTCAGTCGTATTCGAAGATTTGCTGCAAGGAGTGCATGCACAGAGTTTCCGGAAGAGACTCGAAAGCTGTGAGAAAAGCTCAAGAGGGATAGGCCTCAAAGTTGATTGAAGGGAAAAGGAAGGAAGTTGTGCCTTTAAGGTTTCAAGGAACGTCGTTGAATTACGTGCAGGGTGACGAGGTTTGTAGAAGAACGGCTCGTCGATTCATGGATTTGATAAGAAAGAATCGGATGGACGAAATCCTTTGAGGAGATTTCACGAAGTGTCATGGATCACTGGATCTTGCAAAAATGCGAGAAGGCTACAGTGCAGGAGCGGAAGAAGTTCGAAGCTCGGGAGCACAGGAGCCATCGATCGAGGCCATGAGGAGCGTGGATCTACTCATAGATCGGTTATCAGACCATCGCAGGATAAGGAGCGGAAGATTTGGTCGCAAAGGTCACGAGAACGCGAGGGATGAAATTTCGACGGCCACGTCAGCAGTGTGGGCCACAGGTGATAGTGGAGGACAGGTGGCGTAGACTATCGGAAGTTCAGCGTCTCGGGCATCGGAAGCCGACGAGGGAATTGTTAGACCTCGTGAGTAGCGAAGTCGCGAGGTAGCGATGTCTTAGATATCGGAACCTCGAGCATCGGAGGCCAAGGAAGAAGGTATTTAACCTCACGAGAAGTGTAGTCGCAAGGGGGCGATATCGCGAGTTCAACGTTTCGGCATCTCGCATATCGGTGTTGGAAAACCAAAGTGCTTGGTACAGCGAAGGGCGAGATCGCGATAGAGCGAAGTTCCGATCCTTCGATAAGTAAGTAAAGAGGATCACGAGATGAGAACTGTGGGTGTAGATCTTCCGATTGGGAGATAGAAGAACTTAGACGTTCTTCGGGCCAAGAAGAAAGAAGGTCTTGGAGGAGTGCGGTTGCGTCAGTTGTGGTATCAGAGCGGGATTTCTTTGCTTTCTGTAGCAAAGAAAGAAATTCACCATGCCGCCCAGAAGAGAAAGACAGTCACCATACCCCGAAGATAGGTAGGTGCAAAGAAGAGGTAGGCTGGCAGGAAATCCAGAAATGGAGCGGCAAATGAGAGATCTCCGCGCAAGGCTTGAGGAGATGGAGACAGCACAAAGATGCAGAGTTGGTGTTGGGGATCTTAGTGATTCCGAGGTTGAAGAGGAAGCTGGACATGAAGAATAGGTCACAGCAGAAGACGCATCAATCGAGCGATTGATAAAATCCATTGCCAGAATGGGGGCAAAGGAAAAAATGGACATTCCAGTCCATGAAGGAAATCTGGATGTAGAGGAGCTATTGGATTGGATAAGAGCTATTGACACATACTTCGATTATGAAGATGTGGAAGAAGATAAGAAAGTCAAGCATGCAGTTACGCACTTGAAAGGACATGCAGCATTGTGGTGGGATGAGCTACAAGCTGATAGACGCTGCAAAGGCAAGCAAAAGATCAAAAGCTGGAATCGAATGATCGCGAAGATGAAAGCGAAGTTCATCCCAAGAGACTATCAAATCACTCTATTCAGGTAAATGTAGAACCTGAGATAGAAACTGATGACAGTCAAGGAATATACTGAAGAGTTCTATCGACTGAACATCAGAGCAGGTCATCAAGAGAGCGATGATGAGAAGGTCGCGAGATACCTGAATGGTCTGAGATATGACATTCAGGATGAATTAAGCATGCTTACCATCTGAACGGTGGAAGATGCTTATCAGATGGATCTAAAAGCCGAAGAGAAGCTGAGCCGAAAACAAGGTCAGCGAGGGCAAGGCAGAAGTCAGCCCAAAGGCAAGGCAGTTGCCCAGGAAAGAACTCAGAAGCCCAAGGAGGAATGGAAGAAACCTCAGGGTAAGGTTGAGAGAGGCGGTACCTCACAGAGGTAGCCATATGTTGAACAAAGAGGACAGCAAATTGATCAGCGAAGTGATTATGCTGATGCAAACACTCTTCCTCGTACTAGAGGTCGAGGTAGAGGAAGAGGGGGAGTAATCACATGTTTCACATGTGGGAAGAATGGGCACAAATATTATGAGTGTCCAGAGAAAAATAAATATGCAGGGGAAGCTCACATCACTGAAGCGCAAAGGCGTGATGCTGAGTCAGAAGATGCAGACAGCGGAAGATCGCTTGGGATGCATAAAATCCTTTTAACACCTAATAAGGAGGTGGAGAGCTCAGTGCAAAGGACTAGACTATTCAGAACAACTTGCACAACCAAGGACATGAAATGCAAGGTTATTGTGGACAGTGGAAGCACCGATAATCTCGTTTCAACCGAGATGGTGGAGAAACTGGAGCTGGAGATGACTGATCACCCGAGTCCATACAAAGTTTCGTGGCTACAGAAAGGACATCAGGTGAGTGTCACCAAACAATGTTTAGTTGAATTCAAAATAGGTGGGTATAATGATAAGATTCTGTGTGATGTTATTCCCATGGACGTATGTCATTTATTGCTGGGGCGACCATGGCAATATGACAGAAATGTGATTCATGATGGGAGAATGAACACATATACTTTGGAGAAAAATGGGAGAACCCATAAGTTGCTTCCGATAAAGGATAAGGAGGTAAAGCCAGAAGTATACAACACAATACTTCTCATGAGTTGGAAGGAACTTTTTTTAGAGATGGAGAAAAAGGAAGATCCACAATTCTTTGTTGTCAGAAAACTGAGGATTGTTCTGACTAGCACAAGAGTGGATGATTTGCCAGTTGAGGTTTAGGAACTGTTGGAAGAGTTCGCTGACATCATAGTGGATGAATTACCTCATTCGTTACCACCAGTGAGGAGTGTGAGCCACCACATAGACCTCATACCAAGAGAAAGTTTATCGAATAAAGCCGCATACAGGTTGACACCGCAAGAAAATGAAGAGGTCAAGAGACAAGTCCAAGATTTGATGAACATAGGATTGGTCAGGGAGAGCTTGAGTCCATGTGCTGTACCAACAGTGCTCAGTCTGAAGAAAGACGGAGGCTGGAGGATGTGCACCGATTCAAGAGCGATTAACAAAATAACCATCAGGTATAGGTTTCCACTGCCGAGAATGGATGATCTGATGGATTGCCTGAGTGGGGCAAATTATTTTTCAAAGATTGATTTGAAAAGCGGTTATCATCAAATTCACATGAGGGAAGGCGATGAGTGGAAAAAAATGTTCAAGACAAACGAGGGTTTGTACGAATGGCTGGTCATGTTGTTTGGCTTGACAAATGCGCCAAGTACTTTTATGAGGCTGATGAATGAAGTCCTAAGGGAATTCATCGAAAAGTTCATCATTTATATTTGGACGACATACTGATTTACAGTAAGTCACAGGCTAAACATTTGAAGCATTTGGCCATTGTGATGAGAAAGATACAACAGGAGAAGCTTTTGATCAACATGAAGAAATGTTCGTTCATGAAGACAGAGCTCATTTATTTGGAGTTTGTTATTTTGGCTAATGAGTTGAGGATGGATCCAGAGAAGGTGGACGTGATCAAGAATTGGCCATCACCGAGAAATATTTTCGAGGTGAGAAGTTTCCATGGTTTGGCTAGTTTCTACAGAAAGTTCATCAAGAATTTTAGTGGAATTAGCGCAGCAATGATGGACACAGTGAAAAAGCGGCATAAGATTTTTCATTGGACAGCAGAGGCTGAGAAGAGCTTCAATCTATTGAAGCAAAAGATCACAGAGCAACCAGTGTTGGTGTTGCCATATTTTCAGAAAACATTTCAGGTGAAATGTGATGCTAGTGGGTATGCCATAGGAGCAGTCTTGAGTCAGGAAGACAGGCCAGTTGCATACTTCAGCGAGAAGCTGGATGAAGCGAAGCTAAAATACTCCACGTATGATAAAGAATTTTATGCTATCATACATGCACTGAAGAAGTGGAGGCATTACTTGATCCCAAAATATTTTGTTTTATACAGTGATAATCATGCATTACAGTTTGTGACTCAACAAGAGAAGTTGAATCAGAAACATGCTAAATGGGTAGAGTACATGCAGAATTTTACATTCGTAATTAAACACATTTCAGGTACTGCTAACAAAGTGGTTGATGCTTTGAGCAAAAAATGTTTGTTGCTGCAGGAGTTCCGAGTCAAAACTTTGGGTTTTGAAAATCTCAGGGACATGTACGCAGGAGATACAGATTTTGGCGAAGCGTATGAAGTAGCTGAGAATCCAGTTCTCAGAGATCAGATTCCTTGGATAGATTATATGATCCAAGAAGGATTGTTGTTCAGAGGCAATCAACTATGCATTCTGAATTGATCTATGAGGGAGAACTTGTTGAAGGAGAAGCACAACGGTGGATTGGCCGGACATTTTGGCCATGACAAAACATTTGCGAAGCTGAGCGAGTCATATTTTTGGCCAGGGATGCATGCAGATGTTAGGCGGTTTGTTGACAGATGTCGGATTTGTCAGCATTCGAAAGGGAGAAAACAGAATGCAGGTTTTTATCAGCCATTGCCCATACCAGAGAGACCATGGGAGGCAATCAGCATGGATTTTGTATTGGGTTTTCCAAGGATGCAAAGAGGAGTTGATTCTATCTTTGTGGACGTGGATAGGTTTTCAAAGATGGCACATTTCATACCATGCCAGAAGACCAGCGATGCGACGCACATCGCAAATTTGTTTTTCAAAGAGATCGTGAGACTTCATGGATTGCCGAAAAGCATAGTTTCGGACAGGGACACTAAGTTCATAGGGAATTTTTGGAGGACCCTATGGAAGAAGCTAGGAACTAATCTAGCATTTAGTTCTGGTTATCATCCTCAGATAGACGGACAGACGAAAGTGGTCAACAGAAGTCTGGGAGATTTGTTGAGAAGCTTGGTGACAAAGCACCACAACAGTTGGGACAATGTGTTGTCATAGGCAGAATTTACATACAACGATTCGGTGAATCGGAGTACAGGCAAGAGTCCATTTCAGGTTGTATATGGGATATAGCTGAGAGGATTTTCTGAATTGCGAGATTCAGAACAGACTGTGACTAGCAGTGCTAGTGCAGAAGAATTCGTTGAGGTGATGCAGGAACTTCACAGTCAGGTGAAGCAACGACTGATGAAATCAAGCCAGGAGTATAAGCACAGGGAAGATCAACATCAGAGACAACTTCAGTTTGAAGTTGGTGATCTAGTTCTCGCGCATCTGAGAAAGGAAAGGTTCCCAAGGGGAACATACAATAAAATCAAAATGAAGAAAATCAGACCGTGCAGAGTCCTGAAGAAATTCGGAGAGAACGCATATGAGATTGAGTTGCCAGATGGCATCGGGATATCTCCGATATTCAATATCACCGACTTATATCCATACAAGACTGGAGAAGCATAAACTGGAACTGAGGAACCAGTAGTCCAGTGGATGAAACAATTACCAGTAGCAGAGAAGCCGCAGATGGAGTGCATACTGGATAAGCGAGTGGGTAAGAAGACCAGACGAAAGCAGTATTTCGAGTATCTGGTCAAATGGAAGAATCACCCAGTGGAGGATGCTAGTTGGGAAATAGAAGCAGTGATACAGAAGCATGGACAGATCATGCAGGAGCTCATGGACAGGAGCCCATGAAAATTTTCAAGCGAGGGAGTATGATGCAGGAGCATCGCCCACGTCAAGCGAGCCAGCGCAAAAGCGGGAGACAGCTGGACAAGCCAGCATGATTTCTTTTTGGATTCACCTTGATATTGTTGCGCAAACATTAATGTATTGATTTGATGAAACACACTTTGTATATTGAAATGGACCTTGAGCGGATAGCTCACGTCCTTAGGTAGATGAGGCATTTAATAGATTTAATGCAGGTAGATAGGAATTTATTTCTAGATTTGATAGCTTTAGAACTCGAGAGGGAAACAGGATATAGACACCCTCCTTTGTACATTGTAACATTATGAAGCTGATAATTGAGATCATTCAGAAAAAATAGCATGCAGAGAAGTGTATGAAGAACCTCCATGTACAGACATTGAATTAATAGAAAAGCTTTGATTCAATTCCATGGTTGTGTTATTCTTTGTGTATTGTTGATATTATGCTCAGGAATGTTTGCTTCTTGTCATACATCTGCTTTTATATGTTTTGTATGTGATTTCATGGTTGAATTGAAGTCTGAGAGAACAAGGGGTTAGTTTCAATTGTTTCTCTATCTTGAACCAGAGAATTTCTGCAAGGAGTGCAGTCAAATTGTCCGTAAGGAGTGCATTGACAGAAGGGTTCAAGTAGAGGTAACTTTTGTTCTAAGTTCTTAGAAGTGCAGATTTGGCACCAGATCCATGCAAGATGTGCGCAGGCTAGACGAAGACTCAGAGTTGTGATTCTGAGCAAAAGGATTGAAAGATTTATGCTGCCGGAGTGCGAGGGTCGAAGACGTCAACACTCAGTCGTGTTCGAATATTTGCCGCAAGGAGTACGTGCACAGAGTTTCCGGAAGAGACTCGAAAGCTGTGAGAAAATCTCAAGAGGGATAGGCCTCAAAGTTGATTGAAGGGCAGAGGAAGGAAGTTGTGCCTTTAAGGTTTCAAGGAACGCCGCTGAATTACGTGCAGGGTGACGAGGTCTATAGAAGAACGGCTCGTCGATTCGTGGATTTGATAAGAAAGAATCGGATGAACGAAATCCTTTGAGGAGATTTCGCAAAGTGTCGTGGATCACTGGATCTTGCAGAGGTGCGAGAAGGCTACAGTGCAGGAGCGGAAGAAGTTCGAAGCTCAGGAGCACAGGAGTCGTCGATCGAGACCACGAGGAGCGTGGATCTACTCATAGATTGGTTATCAGACCATCGCGGGATAAGGAGCGGAAGATTTGGTCGCAAAGGTCATGAGAACGTGAGGGGAAACATTCCGATGGCCATGTCAGCAGTGTGGGCCACAGGTGATAGTGGAGGACAGGTGGTGTAGACTATCGGAAGTTCGGCATCTCGAGCATCGGAAGCCGACGAGGGAATTGTTAGACCTCATGAGTAGCGAAGTCGCGAGGTAGCGATATCTTGGATATCGGAACCTCGGGCATCAGAGGCCGAGGAAGAAGGTATTTAACCTCGCAAGAAGCGAAGTCGCGAGGGGGCGAGATCGTGAGTTCAGCGTTTCGGCATCTCGCATATCGGTGTTGGAAAACCAAAGCGCTTGGTACAACAAAGGGTGAGATCGCGATAGAGCGAAGTTTCGATCCTCCGATAAGTAAGTAAAGAGGATCACGAGATGAGAACTGTGGGTGTAGATCTTCCAATTGGGAGATAGAAGAACTTAGACGTTCTTCGGGCCGAGAAGAAAGAAGGTCCTGGAGGAGTGCAGTTGCGTCATTCTCCAGTGCATACCAGCTTCCATTCATGTTCATTGTATTTTGTGCATTCCCACATTCAAACAAACAGAATAGCTGGAGAAAACGATGGATTCTTGACTGCATCGGTTGAAGATGATATAGAAAGGTGCATGCTTGTACTGTTATTTCATATTGCGTTGTTTTGTATTTCATTTATTGTCTGTATATGTGTTCACCTAGTTTATTCTATGTACATGTTGCGTGCCTTCCTACATGGTAACTAATCTTCATTACATGCCTTCTTGCATACTAACCTGTTTCATGTGTGTTGTGTTTTTGTTGCATTGCTACATTTAAACAAACATAATGGCTAGAGATGACGATGGGATCTTTCATGGGTAAATAGCCCTGTTTCTCTCTCTTTTACATGTCTGTCTTCATTATAAGTTATCTTCATTACATGCCTTCCTGCATACTAACCTACTTCATGTCCGTTGTGTTTTCATTTCATTGTTTCATTTAAAAAAATAGAATGGATGGAGAGGACGATGGACTCTTTAGCGGGTAAATAGACATGTTTCTCTTTCTTTTAGATGTATGTCTTCATACTAACTTGCCTTCATGTCCATTAAATATTCAACGTTGCTACCTTGGAAAAAACAGGTTGGGTGGACAGGAAGATGAATTCTGATGTGCAACAGCAGAGGGTTCTGTGGTACAATCTTCTAAAAGGTATACCAATTGTGCTTGTAAATTAAATATACAAACTAGGTGGGGGCATATAATATTAGACTTGAGAACGATGGCTTGGCAGCAATGGCCCTTTCTGCCCTCCCTATTTCTACTTTTTCCATTTTCTATTATCCCTTTTGTTTTCTAATTCATTTGCTTAGTGTTCTTTCTGAAAATGCCTTGGTTCATGTCAACGAGCGAAATTGACCATCCGTTAACTGCAAGAACGAGTCCGGTCTGGGGTTCTCTAAGTAACCCAAGTCGTTTGGTGTAACTCATTCTGACGGGTTTAATGGCCCCGTTAGCCAATATAAAAATCCTAAAAGAAAGAAATAACTAACTAATTACTAAACATTGTATATATATGTACATATGCTCTAATGTAACTGTTGTAGGTGTATTTAAGCAGAAAATATACAAATCTCACATATGTACATCATTTACAAATTGCGAGTTTTAATCGAAACTTACGAAAATCAATGTGAAAAATGATTGCTACTAGGAAGCAGATAAAGAAAGCACATAAAAATATTTTATGTTTTTCCTTTACAAATCTAAACTAATATCGAATTAAATAAACTATGAAACGCAGAGGTGCAAGTAGTCAAAAATTGAACCATACATTTTGATTTCGTTAATATGTAAAAGACAGAATTGAGAAATGCAAATGAGCTAACCTGCTTGTTAGTTAGATATGTGTATCCAAGTGCCTGTATAAATCAAAGAATACCCAACTGCCACATCCAAGAGAGAAATCTGCAATGAACTTTATGACTATTCTAAATAAATTCAAAAACATGTATTGACATCTTAAGTTCTAATGACAGAGGAGGAAACACAAATATAGACTTGTGACCTTATAATTGCACATAATTATAGCAAGATAAATCTATAAGTAACTTATGCATTTCATCATTCAATTAAAGCTCAAAGATAAATCCTATCATTTTAATTGGAGATATGATCACAGTATTTAGAGCAGCAAATAATAGACGATATTTATAATATAAATATCCCAAACATCATAGATCATTAAGTCTAAAGCTATAAGACCTATTAATGTATTAGGATTAACAAAACATAAATGAAAATATCATTAACAAAAGGCTAAAGCCAAAATGCATATATGTTGTTTCATTAAGTCTTGGAATCACTCGTCCATCTTCTGCCCTCAACCAAGATGATTTTCATTACAAAATATGGAGTATTTAAAAGGTTTATGAAAGATAAACCTCCTATCTTCTAAGATAGGACCAGATCTCAAAAGTATCTAAAACTTACAAATATAGAGGGCCTAGAGCCACTCACATCTTCAAAATCTATGAAAGTTTTTCTCCTATTTACAAAATAAGAAAAAATAGATATCTAATCAACTAAGTTCAGCATGCTCCATCCCACAAGATTAGCTTCAGATACCTTCTATCCATTTAACCAATAGCAAAAACGAATCACAACATCTCAGAATTTATCACAGCCTTTACACTGTCAACATTTTTTATAATAATATTTCATGTCCTTTTTAGACACTTTGCTTGTCCTTGTGCATTGGCCTTGAGTTCACGGTTTTTGTTTGTCAACGTTTCATTGAGAGTCGTGAGAGTTTTGATCTTTGCTTGGAGAATTGGGATATCTATATAGTACTTCCCTATCCACTGTAATCAAACTTCACAAGGAAAAGTAGGGGCGATCTGTTGAGGAAACGTGTAGTTGTGTGGTAAAAAATAACCACTATCCACTATCAGCCTTTGACTGAGCTTAATTCATGTGAACCCTTTGCTATCTTTTAAACACGGTGGAAGATTATTGAGATAATCGAATGGTTGATTAAGATTTGGTTTGGAACAATTCTGATCTTCCTCTGCCAAAAACCTTTCAATATCGGAGTTAGAATCTTCATGGATCTCGATCGATTCGATCGAGCTCACACGAGATTTGGATTTATTTCGCAGACTCCTTGAAATGAATCGGCCATGCCTCTTATTACAAAACACTATTTATTGATTTTTCTTTGCATGTTTGCGTGAGTGTTTGTTGTTGGTTTTCACAGTGGTATTAGGGAAAACAATTTGTTCATACTCAGGATTTTAATAACCCTAGAACTAGCATCATATTTCTCACACAAAGACTGATTGGGAAATGCCCTTTCACGAGGGTTTTCATACAAGGAATCTGGCCTGACACTTGAGAACCCGAGAGGTTTCTCTATCATAGGTTCATCCACCATAGGGGTCTCTACAGGATTTACTGTAACAAAGACATTACGATTTATGAAACCATCCCAATCGTCACCAAGTGCTTTCAAATGATGAACTAACAGTAATTTAATCAAACCATCATGAAATAGGCTTGAATCCAAGTTCTGCATTTTGTATCTCTTTGTCATTTTATACAAACTTCTTAGCAGGTAAAATGACATGTTTAAATGGAAGCCAATAAAATGCATAAAGGAAAACCAAGTCATAACGGCCTTTACAGGTAACAAATTGTCTTAAAACTGCCAACAAACCATGCCATCTAACCTTGAGTAGGGAGACCAGAATACCTTTGTCACAGCATTGGATTTTTTGGGAGGTGACAAATAGACTTCAGGGTATTTCATCCAACTTCGAATTTTTAAACCACTTTTGACCAGTGAGAGGAAGCCCTGTTGCTTCTTTCATAAATTCTTCGGTGATGTCCAACTGAAGATCACCCACTTTGGCTCTGCATCCATCAAATGTAAGGGAAAATTCTTTGGCTACTTGCAAGTTATAACCCTATAATTTCTCAATAAACATATCCCAACCCTATCTCTTAAGTTCCTCACTCGCATCATCATACAACAACAAAGTTTGGGAACAATTTGGCTCAAATCGGACGACAGGGGCCACAAGGGTTTGAACAGATGGTAACAAGAGCGACCCGAATTCACTATGGGCTTAAGAGTCAGTAGCAACAGAGGAAAGTCTGAGCCAAAAACAAAGGAGAAAAACAAGAAATCACACCAACGCGACCATAATGTAAGCATAAGGGTTTCACACACAAAATTTGGGCATTTCTGGTGATAAAAGTTTTGGATACAGAGCATAAACCCAGACCTTGATCTGTCATGAGAGGCCTGTCTTGTCAATTTGCCAGCTAAAAATGAGGTACAGATTACGATCATAGTGTGATCAATTCCCATGACATGTAATGGGTATATTTGATTTGCAAAGGTTAAAAATGGATATGATTTTGCAAACCAACGCCAATCGATTCTTGGTATATTTACAAAGGATCCAAAGTATAATCTTGCAATCTAAGAGAAACTCAAAATAAGTGTTTCATTGATATATGATAAGCTCAAAGAAAAACAACATTCATTAAAAGAGGTGTAAGCACATTGACCCTTCTAAAGACCAAGCCTTAGATAAAATTGCAATACGATTTTAAGTTTTAATGCTTCATTCATGCTTTCAGTCATGAATGAAGCACGAAAATGCAAGATAAAAATAAATAGAACCAAAATAAAAAAAATATTACAATCGAAAAGTCACCTTCAAATAGCAATATTTACAGGATGAGGCATAGGAAGCTACAAGAATTGTCATTTGTCACTTTAAAAAGAAAAAACTATGTAGGGCTGCTAACAATGGCGACTTACGAGGAGAAGCAGTTATCTCTACATCACTGAACGAGTTCATGTTAAAACTGCTTAGAATGATTACAGATAAAAAAACAGCTGAAGGACATCAAGCATATCAACAATCATTACACAATCCAGCTTCAGATATCTTCCTGTTGAAATGAAATCCGGTGACAAATTTTAATTACAAGAGCAACGATGTTCAAGTCAATGGCTCTGATACTGTTGAAAGGGCCACTGCTGCTAGCAGGCATCTATAGCCTCGGAAGGGATGTCAATTAACCCACTCTGACACCTCTACCTTGTCTGAGAAATTTCAATTCAAAATGAAGGATACTTATGACCAATATCAAAATTTATACCTGATAATTTTCTTGAACCTGACATTGCTTCGCTGCCAGCAGACCTATTCAGTACCTCGGTGAAGTTGTCTTTGCATCATGCATACATTTACCTGCTCCCAACAGACCTGTTCAGTATCTCGATGGGTTTATAAACACTTCCCACAACTCTCGAGAAATTATTCACAATCTAACATAGATTTAAAGATATTGAGAAGAGCGGGGTGATGCTGAAAATTTCAGTCTTCAGAACACTTGTCATTTTCCAGCCATTAATTTTTTGCTTGATAACCTTCATTATGATCTGAAATTAGTTTTCTGATGAAACTAATTTTTCAAGGACATGAAGGCATACTTGATTTGCTTTCTTTAAAAGCAGGGACAATGTAAAAAGCTTTAAAGATGATCATGTCTGCTCATAATTATAAAGTAAAACCAGAAAACCTGTTTCGAATAGAAAGTTTCTTTAGTTAGTCTTTGTTTTGGTAATTTACAGCATTGATGCTCTGAAAATACCTTAAATGTTACTTCATAATGAGGCATTCTAGTTTCCCTTCATGAACTAAAAGGTGACATAGACATAAGCTTAAACAAAAAGTAGCGAAAACAAACAAAATGAAAAGAGCCAAAATCAGGAAACAAAAGTAAATCAAAACAGAAAAATATGTACAAAAGGTGGATCTGGAATTATCATGAAAAATACCTTTTGAGAGCTTGGCCATTCACCGGGAAGGTGTCTGGTTGTCCCTCTAAATTGTGTAGACAGAAAGAGCTATGACCTAGTTTTTCAGCGATTACGAAGGGCCCCAACCATAGGTTCTAGAACTTGGTGTGTTCCCCTTTTCCCTCGTGAGGCTTATCCCATTTGAGAACCAAATCTCACCTCAAAGTTTCTATCTAAAGCAGATTTTGAATCAAACTAGCCTTTCACAATCTGATGATGTTGATCCATCCTCTCCTTTGCTTGTGCTCTTACTTCCTCTAATTTCAACAAGGCATTAATTCGACTTTCGAGAGGAGGGAATTCCTCTTCTTGAACCTGCTGTGATAATTGCAGAGAGGGAAGCAGAACATGAGGAGGGAGAATTGCTTCTCTTCTGTAGACAAGAAAGAAAGGATAATTACCAACAGAAGTTTTCAGTGTCACTCTATCAGCCCAAAGTGCATTAAAAAGTGTGTGTTGTGCCAATTCTTTTGGTTTTTAGAAATTGTCCTCTTGATGATCTTGATCAGATTTTTGTTTGTCAATTCTGCTAAGCCATTTCCTTGGGGGTAATAGCTAGCGGAATATTTCAGTTTGATCCCTTTTTCTAAAGAAAAAACACTCATATCAAGGGATGAAAAGTAAGAAGCATTATCGAAGACCAAACACTCAAGAATGTCAAACCTAGTAATGATATTTGAGTTAAGGAAATATATTACCTGATTAGTGTTTACCACTTTCAGTGGTGCAGCCTCGAACCATCTGGTAAAATAATTTGTTGATGTAATGATGTATTTATTATGTTGTGAAGAAGTGGGGTTGATTGGCCCTATGATGTCGAAACCCCACTACTGAAAAGGTGAATCTATCGAAACAGGTTGCAAAGGGAATGCTGCCTTTTTTACTAGTCCAACAGTCTTTTGGCAGATTATGCATTTATGACATAATGCATGGGCATCTTTGAACAACGTTGGCCAATAGTACCCAACTCTTAATACCTTGTGAGCAGTGGTGTCTCCACCAAAGTGCCCACCAGCTTCACCTGCATGAAGTTCAGATAATACTTTCTCTGCTTCATCTCTTTCCAAACAACGCATGAGTATGCTATCAAAATTTTTACGGAATAATATGTCATTTACCAACTGGAAAGGTACAGATTTTAGTCTTAATGCTCTTCTCTTTTTTGGATTGAGATGGTGAGGAGAAGAACCATGTGTTAAATAAAAATTAATATCATCAAACCAAGAATTAGCAACAACTTGCATACAACAAATCTTATTTTCATTATGTTGATTTACAGTTGAGACATTAATTTGACTATGTTGTTCTTCAACCGAATTAGCCACTAGTTTGCATAGGCCTTGACCTTTGACAATTTTTGCAGGGGTTATTTCAAGGTCATACTCTTGTAATGATGTCATCCAGTTTGCCCATTTTTCTCCCAATTCCTTTTGTACTAATAAGTTTCTAACAGTAGGATAAGGCACAATGGCTTTAGTTATGGATTTCAACAAATATGATCGGAAATGTTTCGTTGCTTTGAAAACTGCATAAGCATGTTGATCTATAGCTGGGTAGTTAAGCTCTTCTCCTTTGAAAGATGAGCTCATGAAGGCAATGGGGATTTCATTGCTTTCAACATTCTTTTGGGTCAACATAGCCGCATAAGATCAGTCAGAGGTGAAAGTGTAAAGAGTGAAATCTTGTGAGAAATCAGGACTCATCAAGGAAGGGGCTTCCACTATGAATTTTTTGATGGAATCAAAGGCTTGGTTTTCCTGTGGTCCCCAACAATAATGAATGTCATTTTTAATTAAATTCTTCAATGACCTTACCATTTCTATGAAACTTGGGACAAACCTTCTGACAAAGTTCATCTTGCCTAAAAATGATTGCATGGATTTTTTAGAAGAGGGAGGGGAAAGTTTAGCAATATCTTGGGTTCTTTCAGGACCGATAATCATTCCATCTTTGGACACTATGAACCTAAGTAGTTTTCTTGCTCAACTGCAAAGATTGATTTCTTAGGGTTAAGAGATATTCCATATTTGTGGCATCGTTCTAGAACATCCCTAAGCCGAGACAAGTGATCTTTCTTGTTTTTGTAGAAAAAAGTAACGTCATCAAGATAGACCGCTACAGATTGATTTATGAGACCATGAAAAGCAATATCCATTGCTCTCTGGAAAGTGGCTCTGGCATTTATAAGCCCAAAAGGCATCTTAATGTAAGCATAAGTACCCCATGGGGTACAAAAAGTGGTTTTGAGTTGGTCCGAGGGAGACATGAGGACTTGGTTGTATCCCGGAAAACTATCTAACAAAGATAGTCTTTCGGCACCAGAAAATTGTTGAAGTATCTGTTTCATTGGAGGAACGAGATAATTATCTTTTTCTAACGCTTGGTTTAGATTACGAAATTTGACACAGAGTCTGATTTCACCACTTTTCTTCCTAACAGGGACTAGATTAGATACCCATTGTGTGTGTCTCACTGGGAAAATTATCTTTGCTTTCAATAATTTATTTAGTTCTTTCTTGACAGTGGGTTCCAACTTAGGGTGCATCTTCCTTAGTTTTTGTTGAAAAGGTTGGGTCTGGGGTTCCATGGGAATGACATGTGTATGATATTAGGATCAAATGTTTTCAAATCATCATATGTCCAAGCAAAAACATCTTTAAATTATTTAAACAATTTTATAAAGGTAGACTGTTCTTGCTTGGAACATCCCATTCCCAAATTAATTTTTGTGGATTTTTCTTAGTCCCCAAGTTGACTGTTTCATAAATCAAATAAGAACTATTTTTTTTACAATTTACTGACCCTCTAAATTTATCATGCAGGTCGTAAAATTTCTCTAGTCTTACAACAGCTCTGGGGATAGAGTTTACCAGGTCGGATGTCAATTCAAGAGATCTAGGATCTGATATTACCGTGAAGTTGTGGAGGTTTTCATCATGAGTGCCTTCATTGATAATTGAACCTTGGAAAGTGTCTTCCATGTGCAAGAAGTTGATGATCTGTTGATCATCATCGAACACTCTCCAGTTGGTGATGTTGTCTAGGATTAATGGCCTAAACAAAAATTCAATCGAAAATGCATTCAGAGAAAGACCTTCTGCAGGAAAAAATTTAGAAGCGACATTAGCCAATAAATCAGCCTCTGAATTACTTAGTCTAGGAATGGAATTGATGTTAAATGCTGAAAATTTTCATATTAGACTCCATACCTTGGTTTGGTAACTTTTCAAATGTGGTGACAAGCAGTGTATGGAGTTTCTTACCTGCTTGACCACAATTTCTAAATCACCGAACACTATTAATTTTCTTACATCCATATCCAAAGCTTTCTTAAGCCCTTGCATAAGTGCTTCATATTCGGCGGTGTTATTAGTGCACTCGAACTCTAATCGACAAGCAATGAAAGTCTTATTACCTGCAGGGTCGATGAGTACACATCCTACATCAACTCCTTCTTTGGATTTGGACCCGTCAAAATATAGTGACCATATATGAGCTTCGTCAGCCGTGTTTGGCACATTTGGCAAGGCTGGTGACTGAGTACAAGTAATGAGTTATGATTCTTGCACAGGGTCGGTGATGGGGGAAATTTCAGTGATGAAGTTACCAAAGAAGGTGTTCATTCCCTGCATTTCAAGTGAATTAGTAGATGCAGTAAAAGGTTTGTTTGGATCATTTAGATCTGTCACGGTGTGCTTGAGATAATGTTCATGGTTAATCCTGATTCTATTTGGCTGTCCATTTTCCGGTAGCCACAAATGAGACCAATCTGTTGCAAAGTACCCATGCAGTTGTTCAGACCAATCCCTGCTCAAGAACAAACCATAGACTTCAAGTATGTCAACAACAATGATGTCAATAATTTGGTGGACCTTAGGATTAGAAGATAGCCTAACCAACACAATCTTAAGTTCACTGATTACCTTAACGTTCGTCTAATAAAGCTAAATGATTTTGAGACTAGAAGGCTGAACTTCTGCATTATTTTTTTGGCAAACGGATAAAGGCATAACATTCAATGATGCACTAGAATCTACCATGCAATTATGTACATTTCTATTGAAAATTTCAAAATTCAATAAGAAAGGTGGGACATTTTTGCGAGTATTAACAACAGAATTCTGCTGATTTTTTGTTGTTGTCCATGAAACAATTTTATCTACATTTGATACAGTTTTTTCTGTTCAATCCCTTTTATCAGGAATTTCAGTTGTGGTTTTAGTAGGGATCTTTTTTGTTGTTTTAGAAATGATTTCTGCAGTTTTCTTGCTGTTAGAATCGTTGTTCTTGTTGTTTTCTGCGATATTTTGAAGCATTTTCTACAGAATTAAAGGAAATTTCAGAAGCTCATAAACATAAATATTAGCTCTTAGTTTCTTCAGATATTCAATCAAGTCATATTCTAAAACTAGAGCTACTAAACTCTATTTTATTTCAACTTGCTTAGGTTGTTTTGGAGGCACATTATTACTCATTTCAAAAGACGGTTTATTCTGTGTTTTTCCCCTTATGTTGTAAGGGTGGACAGTCTCAAAGTTTGCTGGAAAAATACTATCAGAAAAATGTCCAAAGATATTGGGATATGACTCTTCTTCTTCAGCTACGTCTTCAGAATTATCAGGAGGGGCAGAGTTATCATGTGCTTCAAGAATAGTTTGCAAAGTGTATTGTAATCTTTCAAAATTAAGACCTTCAGTGGTCGGATTTGGCTGATTGGGAGGAAAAGGCTTCCTGAAAAGAGGTTTAAAACTTCATTTTCTTGAGGATGCCTCTTTGGCTAATCTCTTCAAGTCTGCGACTTGATTTGATAATTTTTGGACAAACTTTTGCAAACTTTCTAAATCTAAAGTTTCTGGTTGGCTTTTGGCTTGGGGAGGCCTGGTAAGGATTTCTATTTTCTTTATAGTAGATGAAGTTGTTTCAGCTTCACTATTTAGATTGTATTTTAAGCTTAGTATATCCTTTTCTATTTGACTTGCCTCCTCGAAGGCTTCCAGTAACAAAGACTTTTTACACCTTTTAACCCAAATTTTTGTATTATTATGCAGAGCTTTGGTGTAATATGCAACAATTAGACTTTCAACCGACATTGAATCTGTGGGAATCCAATTTTTCAATGTAAGGAACCTTTAATTAAAATCTTTTACTTTCTCCTTAGGGTTCATTTTTAGGTTGGATAGTTCCATAACCAAGACTTCAGGAGATTTGTCATCTCCAAATTTCTCTAAGAAACATGTTTTGAATTTGTCCCAAGAGACAACGGTTTGTGGTTGTTGGGTGAAATACCAAGTAGAGGCATTGCCCTCAAACGTATAAGGAAAGAGCCTACATACTACATATTCATGTTCTACATTTCAGAGTCTAATGGCTAACATAAACTTCTTTACATGGTCTTCGACGGTTTTCTTAGAATTTGGATCAAATTTAGGTAACCATTTCTCTGGATGCTTTGGTAATGGGTATTGGGGTCCGGGTACAACCATGACATCTTGATCAATACAGGGTCTGGCGGGATTGTTTTGGTTTTCCATAGGTGTAGGTGGTTTCGAAGGCTAAGAAGGTTCAGATGATAAACTTCCTTCGTCAGAGGATTATCCTCCTGAAGAGGATGGAGATGAATGAGGTGGGGAAGGTGGAATACTAGATCCCCCAGCTCTGAGAACAGGTGTCTCGGTAGGATTGATAGTGTCGCCTCCTAAAGGGTTTAAATGCAGACCAGTGCCTTCAAGTTGTTCTCTGATATTAGATAAATCTAAGGGTTGGTTAAGTGGCCTACCAGGTTTCCTGATACGGTCCAAGGCACTATGTGTCCTTATGAGTGACTGACGAACAATTTCTTGTATGTCGACCCCTTGAGGATTTGGTGTTATAGGCTCAACGGGAATCTGGGAATTTTCGTTCGAGGTAGTTGTTGTTTCAGAAGTAACGTTGTTGTCAGAGTGACGTCGTGTTACTATAGGGGAGAGAGTGTGTGGGGGAGGAGTTTTACAACTTCCATGTGCCATCAATTGTATTCAAGCCCTCCTTCTGGTGCCATTTGTTGACAAGCAAAATTGATCATCCGTCAACTGGAAGAACGAGTCCAGTCCGGGGTTGTCTAAGTAACCCAAGCCATTTGGTGTAACTCGTTCTGGCGGTTTTAATGGCTCCATTAGCCAATTTAAAAATCCTAAAAGAAACAAATAAAAGAAAGAAATGACTAACTAATTACTAAACACTGTATATATAAATATATATATATATA
>JZKD02S1694217.1:438739-498518 GCA_000966675.3 Picea glauca | reverse complement strand
GGTGACATGGTGTTTAAAAATATTTAATATATTTAATAAGTTCATGCTTGAGTTATTTAATAGGTAGACAATTCACACTATATAATATATCTTGCAAATTGCATCCATAAAAAATATTTTAGTTTGAATTATTATCACAATAAATTAATAATACTTAACAATTATATAATATATTTTGTAAATCATATTCATAAATTTTATTTTAGTTTGAATTTTGATAAAATAATTTAATAATATTTAACAATTAGTTAAGTTGACTTAAAAATGACAAATTAACACAAAGCATTCTATGTTTGTCCATCCAAATGGCACGCTAATACGTAGACATAAATTGTCACCTCTCACATCAAGAAAAGGGAGATAGTTCATCCTTATTGTTGAATTAAGTGACAACCTATGGATTATTGTAGACACAAAATTAAAAAGCTTGTAGTGTGATCCTCTTAAGTGCATAGATTGCTACATGCTAAGTTTTAAGAATTTCTAGTGTGGATCGAAGAACACCCCAGAATTAGAATGGTAAAATAACTTATCTCTCCTCACACAAAGTGTTATACTATCTTGGGTTTATAATCACATGGCATTTCTTATAGTGCTCTCTACAATATGGATTATTGGTGTTTTATTTTGTACTTTTGAAGATTTTGTGTACGAAAATGGTCGGATTTCTTATATGCGCATATATGGAAATGGTCAGCTTCCGTATATGCACATATATGGAAGTGGTCTGCTTCCATATATGCGCATATATGAAAATAGTCGGCTTTTGTATATGCATATATACAAACGCTGACCACTTCCATATATGTGCATATAGGAAAGTGGTCAGCTTTTGTATATGCGCATATACAGAAGCTGACTATTTTCGTATATACGCATATACAAAAATAATCGGCTTCCGTATATGCGCATATATGAAAATAGTCGGCTTTTGTATATGTGCATATACAAAAATAGTTGGCTTTCGTATATGCGCATATACAAAAGCTGACCACTTTCGTATATGTGCATATACGAAAGTGGTCAGCTTCCATATGTGCACATATACAGAAGAGAACCATTTCCATATATGCACATATATGTAAGTCAACCATTTCCATATATGAACATATATGTAAGTCAACCATTTCTGTATATGCGCATATACAGAAGCCGATCGTTTCTGCATAAGCACATATACGGAAGCCGACCATTATCGTATATGCGCATATACAAAAGTGGTCAACTTTCATATATGTGCATATAATAAAGTAGTCAACTTCTGTATATGTGAATATATGACACATATATGAAAGTTGACCACTTCTGTATATGCGCATATACGAAAGTTGACCACTTCTGTATATGTGCATATACTGCATATATACGAAAGGTGGCCACTTCCGTATATGCGCATATACGGAGGCTGACTGCTTCCATATATGCGCATATATGTAAGCCGACCATTTCCGTATATGCGCATATACGGAAGTTGGTCGCTTCCTTATATGTGCATATACGAAAATGGCTGACTTCTATATATGCGCATATATGGAAGGGTTAACTTCCATATATGTGCATATATGGAAGTGGTCAACTTTTGTATATGTGCATATATGGAAGTTGACCACTTCCGTATATGCACATATATGGAAGCGGTCAACTTCTGTATATGCGCATATACGGAAGCGATCAACATCTGTATATGCACATATACAGAAGTCGATCTCTTCCGTATATGCACATATACGGAAGTGGACCATTTTGTTATATGTGCATATATGGAAGTCGAGCATTTTCATCTATGCACATATACGGAAGGTGACCTCTTTCGTATATGTGCATATACGAAAATGGTTGGCTTTCGTATATGTGCATATACGGAAATGGTTGGCTTTCGTATATGCGCATATAAAAAAGTGGTCAACTTCTGTCTATGCGCATATACGAAAGTGGTCAACTTTTGTATATGCACATATATGGAAGCCAACGATTTCCATATATGTGCATATACAGAAATGGTAAGCTTTCGTATATGCGCATATTAGCGGTCAGCTTTTGTATATGCACATATATGGAAATGGTCAGCTTCCGTATATGCGCATATACGAAAATGGTCGACTTCCGTATATGCACATATACGGAAGCGATCAACTTCCATATATGCGCATATACGGAAGTCGATCGCTTATTTATATCAGCATATATGGAAGCCGACCATTTCCATATATGAACATATATGGAAGCCGACCATTTACATATATGCGGATCTACAGAAACTGATCACTTCCGTATATGCGCAAATACGGAAATTGGTCGACTTCCATATATGCGCATATACAAAAGTGGTCAACTTTCATATAGGACAAAAAGAAAATCAGTATCATGTACTCATTTTGAGGCTACAACATTGGGGTTATGTGCTTTCAAATAACATCTAACCTTAATTGGAAATTATAATTGAAACATAAATCAACTTCTTGCTAAATAGTGACTTTCTCATGTTCATTATATATAAATACAGTTATAATTGAAATATAAGTCAATATAAATGTATATTTAGAATGGACACTAAATCAAGTGATTAATGTCTAAACATATGCTACTATCTTAAGAAAATGATTTGCTAAGATGACGGGGTGTAGTTTAGGTAGTTGCACAACCATTTTAGTGGAGGCTATTGTTTTATTTAGAGCTTCTTAGGTGTTAGTTACTGCAGGTCCTGTCTGTCAGAGATTAGACGAGTTTAATCACGAGATAGGAGGTCTTTATTGCTATTCATTACCTCAAGGGTTGTGCTTTTTTTAGGTAGTGAGTGACCATAAAATTCTCAATGTTTAAAGTTGATCACTTCCATATATGCGCATATACAGAATTTGACCACTTCCGTATATGTAAATATACGTAAGTGGTCATCTTCCCTATATGTGTCATATATGTGCATATACAGAAGTGGTCAACTTCCATATATGTGCATAAATGAAAGTCGACCGTTTTTGTATATGTGCTTATACGGAAGTGGTTGGCTTGCGTATATCCACATATACTGAAGTGGTCGGCTTTTGTATATGTGCATATACGAAAGTGGTCAGCTTCTATATATGCGCATATATGGAAATTGAACACTTTTGTATATACGAAAGTCGACAACTTCTGTATATACAGAAGTTGACCACTTCCATATATGCGCATATAAGAAAGCCGAACATTTCCGTATATATGGAAGTTGAAGACTTGTGTATATATGAAAGTCGGAAACTTCTGTATATACATAAGTTGACCACTTCCGTATATGTGCATATAAGAAAGACAATAATTTTTGTATATGCGCATATACGGAAATGGTCAGCTTTCGTATATGCACATATACGGAAGTGGTATATATGGAAGATAACCACTTCTGTATATGCGCATATATGAAAGCTGACCACTTCCGTATATGCACATATACGGAAGTACGGAAGTGGTCAACTTCCATATATGCACATATACGAAAGCCGATCATTTCTGTATATGCGCATATATGGAAATTGGTCGCTTCCATATATCTGCATATATTGAAGGCGATCATTTCCATATATGCACATATATGGAAGCCGACCATTTCTATATATGTGCATATACAGAAGTGGTCAGCTTCCATATATGCACATATACGACACATATATGAAAGTTGACTATACAAAAGTTGACCACTTCCTATAAGCACATATACGGAAGTGGTCAACTTCCGTATATGTGCATATATGACACATATACGAAAGTTGACCACTTTTGTATATGCGCATATACAAAAGTTGACCACTTCCATATATGTGCATTTACGGAAATGGTCGGCTTCAGTATATGCACATATACAGAAGTGGTCAAATTTCGTATATACGCATATACGAAAATGGTCGACTTTTGTATATGCACATATACAAAAGTGGTCAGCTTCTGTATATGCCATATATGGAAATGGTCTGCTTCTGTATATGCACATATATATGGAAATGGTAGGCTTCCATATATGCGCATATATGGAAATGGCCCAATGCATTGGAAATAACATCTACTATGTTGGAGAATGTTGCATGGGGAGAAACATACAAATTCAATATTGCAACTTCTGTTTCATGGAGAAAAAATTGCAAGCACCACCTCAAGATTCTTTTCTTCAATATGTATATGGTCCAAATTTGGTACATGTTTTCTCACCGATATCATCACCCCATGTGTAATGTAACTTGATATGCAATTGTGATTTGGGAATTGTTTGTTTTGCATGCATAATGCCATGTATGTTTCCTGGAAGCACAGAATATTGAATTGCATTGTATCATAGTCATTGAGTATATCATCCATGTGTGCATTTAAGTTGTGTGTGTTAAGCGAGAGCATTGATACAGATGAATTTGTTTGTATGAATTGGTAATCATAGTGCAATTTCCATTTTGCAGTGGTCATGAGTCGTTCCATTTCAATATCAACTTTCTGTTGAGATTCAACAAGAAGATCCTACTGAAAATTATTCACCTACACTAGCATGGAGCCTTAGGCTATTTTTAGGTGGAAGTCTATTTATAGATGATGTTCTATTTATAGATGTATGTCGACTATTATTATCCCTTAATAATAGTTGGTCAATAAATAGTTAGTATATTCTCAATGAGTACTTGGAAATAGTTAACTAAAGTGGAAAATAAGTTAGCTATAGGAAATTCGATTTTAAAGGTTGACTGGTGGGACATGCAAGTCGAATTTGTTGTAACTGAGTGATTCGAAGTTGTAACAGAGTTGGATGTGTAGTTATGTGAGTTGTAAAGTAGTTTAACTCAATTAAGTAAGTTAAGATCGGTTGTACTAGTTGTAATTGAACTTACACTAGTGAGAGATTAGTGAATTAATTATTAATTAATTCAAAATCAGTGGTCTCACATGCAACTGAAGATTTACCACTGTTAACTACATGCATGTCAAATCCAGTGGAGACCCAGTTGAGATAACAGGTGAAAGGGACAGTTTGACTATCAGTTGTAACAATAGTGAGTGCACTCATGCAACCACACACACATTAGATATGCCCATGAGGAATGCACAGCATAGGCAAGAGGGATTCATTCATTGCAGGGATTTCCATCAGCAGGGATTGCGCGGAGGAGGTAGGTTGTCTGAAAGCAGTAAATTGGCACATGAATTTGTCAATTTTTGTATGACAGTGTGAGATGATTGTATATTGTACTGAGAGCTCTTGGATTAGAGTTTTGTATGATATTGTTTCATGATCCATGAAATATACATAATATATGATAGTGGGGTTTTTAGCTTTAAGATTTCTCGGTAAAACATATGTGTTATGTGTGATTGATCTTTCTTCTTGATATTGCAATTAGCGATCGTGTTTTAAATTTCTCAAGAATATTTGTAGAATGGATTCTGTATTTAACAGTGGTATATAATTGTTAGATCAGGAGAATCCAGGAAATACATAATTTTTATTAAAATTTCTACATGGTATCAGAGCATAGAAGATTGCAGAAGCTGAGTTTGTGACTAGATAGAATTCAAATTTGCAGAAAGAATTTCTTGGTGCTACAGTTGATTCAAGATCGAAATGGATTTCAATGGCTTGAGGTTAGAGTATGTACTTGAGGGAATCTCAAACTACATTTCTTGGAAGGAAAGTATGGAGGAAGTACTCGAAGACAATGGCTTGAAGGAATTCATTGACAAAGATGTTCCTAAGCCAGATGCTGCAGATGCTACAAATCTTGATGCATGGCAAAAGAAAGTAGCAAAGTTGAGGAGGATCCTATTGGAGGGAGTACGAGACCACATTGTCTCAAACATCCATGGGAAATCCACACCATATGCAATGTGGAAGACTTTGACGGATCTATTCCAAAACAACAACGACCATAGGAAATTCGTGCTCAAAGATAAACTCAGGAGGATCAAGATGGATAGGGGTGAATCCATTCCAAAAGATCTCACAAAGTTTGTCCAATGTCAAGATGAGCTAGGCAATGTAGGAATAACATTCACTAATGATGATTTGGTGAGCTTGGCTCTCCTAGGACTTCCCAAGAATTGGCATAGTTATCGAGACTCTGTCAATGGAAGGGAAAAATTGCCATATTGGGAATGACTATGGTCGGATTTGGTGCAGGAGGAGTTCAGGCAGAACACTAGAGATGGATCTTCATCAAAGTATGATGATGACAAGGATTTTTCTTTGGCTACCAAGGCAAGGAAAGGGAAGGGGAAGAAATTCCATTCAAAATCTGAGTCTAAAGGCAAGAAGTTGGATTTGTCCAAAGTGAAGTGTTTTCACTGTCACGAACATGGGCATCTCACTACTAACTGTCAGCAGAAGAAGAAGAACAAGAAGGTTGTTAGAGTTGTAGCTGGTGAGGCCCTTGCCTCGCAATTTGAATTTGACTTCTCCTTGATCGCATGCATGGAATCAAGTGCATTCGGATTGGTGTGGTATTTGGATAGTGGCACTTCCTTCCACATGACGGGAGATAAGGATATTTTCAGTGACTTGGAGGAGAAAGATCTCCAAATGTATATAGAGATGGACGAAGATGGATGATACAGTGCGATTGGAATTGGTACCATTACCTTTCATAGGGAGTTAGGTAAACCATTTCAATTGAAAGATGTTATGCATGTTCCAGATTTGAAGAAAAACTTGGTCTCAGTCGCAATGTTGGAGGACATAGGCTATGATGTTGTTTTCAACGATGAAAATCTTTCCTGCGACATAAAACAACAGGTCAAGTCAAGAAGATAGGGATTCGAGTTAAGAATCTCTACAAGTTGGAGGTAGATGGTTATTTTTCCATGATGGGAAAGGAAGAAAAAGTTGTGAGTCGGGATGAGGGTGAATTATGGCACAGGCGATTGGGCCATCTTCATCATGGAGCCTTGAAAGTCATGCAACAAATATCTACTAGACTTCCAATGGGAACACTTGCTTAGATAGATCAGTGCAAGGGTTGCACCATGGGGAAGTATGTAAAGTCCACCTTTCATGAAAAGGAGAACTGTGCTTCGGTGATCCTGGAGAGAGTTCACACAGATGTGTGTGGACCATTCTCGGTTGCTTCAACAACACAACATAAGTATTATGTTATTTTTTTTATGACTTTTCTCGTAAATGTTGGATCTTCTTCATGCAGAAGAAGGATCAAACATTCTCAAAGTTATGTGAGTTTAAAGCATTGGTGGAGAAAGAGTCGGGGAAGCAAGTAAAGGCTCTGAGGAGCGATAATGGTGGAGAATACATCTCTAATGAATTCAAATACTTCTACAGCAAAGAAGGAATTCGAAGAGAACTCATAGAGCCTCATAACCCACAAAAAAATGGGGTCGCGGAGAGGAAGAACATAACGATCGTGGGTGCAACATGAGCGATCTTGCATGATCAAGGCCTACCAATGCATTTGTGGGTGAAAGCATGGAACACTGTGGTTTATGTGCAAAACCGTTGTCCTCATAGAGTACTTGGCATGAGTACACCTGAAGAAGCTTTCACTGGTAAGAAACCTAATGTTTCTCATTTTAAGATTTTTGGCTTATTTGTTTATGTGCACATGACCAAGAATGCCAGGATGAAGCTGGAACCGACTACTGAAGTTGGGATATTTGTGGGGTACAAAAAAACACCCCATAATTATCATGTGTATTTTCCTAACAGTAAGATGACTGTTATGTGACGGGATATAAAATTTTATGAGGGGAAAGCCATGTGGTTGTCACTTGAGAGCGAGCTAGACTTTCATGCAGAGGAGGAACTATTGGTTCCCAAAGATGAGTCTCAAGATGTGGATCAGCTACATGAGGAGGTTCATGGACTGGAAGAAGCCACTTATACAGAGCCATCCATCAAAAATGGCAGAAAGCACAACATGGAAGCTGATAGATTGAGACTAGATGTTGCACAGAATGTAGGAGCCCCTACTTCACAACGCAGATAGAGACAGTCTCTTGATTGATTTACTGGATACATGGCTCTCATGAGAAAATGTATTATGACTAAACCATCTTCCTTTCAGGAAGCAGTGAAGGATCCCACTTGGGTTGATGCAATGGTGGAGGAGTATGACTCCGTTGTCAAAAACAGTGCATGGGAAATTGTCCCAAGACCGGTCGACAAATCAGTGGTGGAGGGTAAGCTTTTAATCATTGTTCTTTATGTTGATGATTTAATAATGAATGGTGATGAGAAGTTGATACATTCATGCAAGGAGGACCTTCCAAAGGATTTCAAGATGAAGGATATGGGCCTCCTTCATTATTTCCTTGGATTGGAAATATGGCAGCGAGATGGTGAACTTTTTGTGTCCCAGGGCATGTATGCAAGGGAGATATTGGGTAAGTTTCACATGGAGGGCTGGAAACCCATGGATACTCATCTTCCAAGAAACTGGAAGAAAGAGGATGCTACTTCTGGAGAGGTAGTGGATGCTACTGTCTATCGACGGTTAGTGGGTTTGCTAATGTATTTATTGAACACAAGACCGGGCATTTTCTATGCGGTTAACCAGCTAAGTCAAGAGATGGTTAAGCCTACCAAGTTATTTTGGAAGGTAGGTAAGCATGTTCTGAGATACCTAAGGGGCACATCTGAGTATGTCTTATGGTACAGAAAGATGAATGAGGTGAAGTTGCATGGCTTCACGGATGCAGATTGGGCGGGTGGCCCAATGGACAGAAAGAGCACATCAGGGGGGATCTTTAGTATCGGATATATAGTTTTTTCTTGGTATAGCAGGAAACATATATCTGTGGCACTCAATTCAGTGGAAGTGGAATACATGGCAGCGAGCCAAGCTGCATGTGAGGCTATCTGGATGAGAAAGATCTTGGTTGGTTTGTTTGGTTCTCATTTAGATCCAACAGTGATTCATTGTGATAATCAGAGTCGCATTAAACTCTCGATTAATCATGTGTTTCATGATAGATCTAAGCATATAGATATCTGGTATCATCATATCAGAGATTGTGTGCAGTGGAAGATCATATTGTTTCAGTACATTTCTACGGAAGATCAGGATGCAGACATCCTGACGAAGGCGCTCACCAGGAGCAAATTCGAATACCATGGAGACAAGATTGGGGTGAAGGATAATCCCTTTCTTTTTGAAAGGGAGTGTTGAGATTCAACAAGAAGATCCTATTGAAAATTATGCACCTACACTAGGATGGAGCCTGGGGCTATTTTTAGGTGGAAGTCTATTTATAAATGATGTTCTATTTATAGATGTATGTCGACTATTATCATCCCTTAATAATAGTTGGACAATAAATAATTAGTCTATTCTCAATGAGTACTTGGAAATAGTTAACTAAAGTGGAAAATCAGTTAGCTATAGGAAATTTCAGTTTAAAGGTTGACTGGTGGGACATGCAAGTCGAATTAGTTGTAATTGAGTGATTCGAAGTTGTAATAGAGTTGGATGTGTAGTTATGTGAGTTGTAAAGTAGTTTAACTCAGTTAAGTGAGTTAAGCTCAGTTGTACTAGTTGTAATTGAACTTACACTAGTGAGAGATCAGTGAATTAATTATTAATTAATTCACAATCAGTGGTCTCACATACAAATGAAGATTTACCACTGTTAACTACATGCATGTCAGATCCAGTGGAGACCCAGTTGAGATAACAGGCGAAAGGGACAATTTGACTATCAGTTGTGACATTAGTAAGTGTACTCATACAACCACACACACATTGGATGTGCCCATGAGGAATGCACAGCCTAGGCAAGAAGGATTCATTCATTGCAGGGATTTCCATTAGCAAGGATTGCGCAGAGGAGGCAGGTTGTCTGGAAGCAGTAAATTGGCACAAGAATTTGTCAATTTTTGTATGACAGTGTGAGATGATTGTATATTTTACTGAGAGCTCTTGGATTAGAGATTTGTATGAGATTGTTTCATGATCCTTGAAATATACATAATATATGATAGTGGGGTTTTTAGTTTTATGCTTTCCCGGTAAAACATATGTTTTATGTGTGATTGATCTTTCTTCTTTATATTGCAATTGGCGATCGTGTTTTAAATTCCAAAAGAATATTTGTAGAATCGATTTTGTATTTAACAGTGGCATATAATTGTTACATCAAGAGAATCCAGGCAATATATAATTTGTATTAAAATTTCTACACTTTCTATTTCACTTTGAATTTTATCTTTGTGAGAGGAATTAGTAAATACAAGGAGTCTATGCTTCTGAAACGGGACAGTGTTGTGTATACAAGTCCATGTATCTGAATTCCAGCAGGCTGAAATGAAACATTATCAAGTGTTAGTCTTTGTGATCTGTGGACTGTATGTGTACATGCAAGTTTAATCGGAAACTGTTTTCGATTCTTCAGTCGACCTGTCTTTGTTGATGTCGATACTAGCTTTGATATTCACAATATAGGTGTCCAATCGCTTCCAATGTTTGAATTATATAGATAAGACAACTTGCTTGCTTTTTTCTTGCCTATATGCGGTTCATGGAACTTAATCCAAAGGACATCAAGTTTTTTTGTTTTCGTATAGCCTTTGAGTATTCCATCTACACCATTGACCAAGCCATCCTGTGAATCATAGTTACAGGCATATATTTCAACCAACATTTCTAATTTGAGGACAAGATGCAAAGGTAAAGTGACTATATGTTCATGACATGGCACATTTCCATGGTTGTCTTCTTCCAAGTCAATTGAAATGATGATGATATCATCACCAGGCATTACCGATAGCATGTGGTTGTTATGCATTGCAACATCCTTATTTATGTAGAATAGGTAAGGGAACGTTGGGTCTATTGGTGCAGGCCGCAAGCACCTCGAATTGATATATGTTAAGTCATCATATGTTTGGTTGTTTGTGCGCATTATATTCAGAATTGCAATGAATGTTTCATCTATCTAGCGCATTGTAGTATGCAATTCAAAGCATTTAATATTGTCTCTCCAGAACTCATGGCTCATTGTTTCCATGTTAACGGTAGGTTGTTCAAATATCAAAGAATCTTGGATGGGTTGTGCCTAGTAAAGATCACCATAGAATAGCATGTCAATGTTTCCAAAGTATTTTGTGTGCACATGTTTTATGCTTCTTAGTCGGTTGTCAATGGAATACAAGAACCGACTTCCAATCAAAGATGCTTCATTTATAAAGACAAGTTGGATTTCCTCATAAATCTTAGACAATGTATCCAACATTTCTTTGCTAAGTGGAAGAAACTGTGACTTGTTAAAAGGCATTAAAAATGCAGGGTGGATTGTTGTTCCACCTGCATTATACGCAGCTTTTCCTGTGTATGCAACTATCAGGTCCTTTGGTTTCATAGGATCAAAAGAATTGTTTGAATCATAGATTCGTATAAGCATTTGGAACAGTTCTTTTTTTTTGAATGTCTTGCATGTTCCTGCTCTGCCTGTAAGGAACAAGTGCACAGGAACTTCCATGTTCAAGCATTTTTTAAGAGCAGTGTCCTTTACAATTGTTTGTTGTTCTTGATTCAACAGACTTTTTATTCTGTGGTATTCATTATTTTCAATTGGGAAAGGATGTTTTGTGACTTGAAAACCAAGATTGATACATTTTTCACTTTCACCTGCTAGAGGACGAGGCAAATCCGCTTGTAAGTCATAAGACTCGGAAGGAGTTCTGGTTGTTTTTCGGTTTGTGAATGTCTCATCAGGATCGTCAGGGTTTTCTAGCTCGTTAACTGCAATTTCTAGATCACCCCATGTTGGATTAACATTGTAGGTAAATCTAGCTTCATTGATGTGCACTATAGTCTCAGAGGAAACATACACGGCCTCCCATGTAGGGAAGTTATGTTTTAATGTCTCTTCATTTTCATCGAATGGAACGTACAACAACAATTTTTCTCTACAATAGTTTTCATAGTCGCAATGTCTATTGTATTTAACAAACCGTATCACAGAGGGTTTTTTTTTTTGTAATGCAATACGAATTCTGCTAAGCATATATGCATAATAGGAGATGGACATTGGAGGTAATAATAAACAATAGAGAGACATAGCACATCTTCTGAATTGTCAAGATCTTGTTCTAGCAAAACCGGTGGTTTAAGCACAAATGTGCATTTTTCAAGTGGAGATGTGTTTATGAAGACACACTTTCTTGAACTACAAGTGAGGGGCAGGGAAAGTGCAATGTGAAATATTTGCTGAGAAGACATTTGTTGAAGATTAATCAATGTATTTCTAAGTGTGTGTATCATTTGTATAACATCAATATGACTTCTTTCATGTTCTTTGCATATTCTTCTGAATGCACTTGTCATAGATTTGTCAACCTTTGTCATATACAAGGTACAATATGATGTTGCAGCATATGCATTTAGCATGTACTACACATTTGTATTTGCTTTCCACATAATTGGCATGTCCTTGGAGAAACTGTTGTTCCAAATATAGGAAACTTTTTCATTTAAGGAAAACTGTTGGTTGCTTAAGCTTACATTGTATGGCCTAGATGTACTCATTTTCTGATAGATTTAACTCTGTCAAGAAGGCATCGAAGCTCATCATCTCATCAAATTCTCCTTGTTCTAGAAATGCAAACAAGGATTTAGATTTCTCAACAATAACATTGTCCTCTAAACTAAGTGGCTCTATGATTCTTGTATCTCTCATTGGCGGCATGAGAAAGTTGTATCTGCAATGCGAGTTTTTTCGTTTTCTACAACTTCTTGTATGGTAATGTCTATGGACTTTGGCAAGTTCTAGATCCAAATGATCTGGGTTGCATGTTATGTATTTATCCTCAAATTGTTTGATCTCTAAATTGTTATCATCTCCATAGACTAGTGCACCCTCTATCCACAACAGTGCGTGGTCATGTTCATTTTCCCTATTCTGGAATTCAGTTACAAAAAAGTAGTCCGATATTTTTTTGAAAAATGTTTCATCATGGCATATCAATTGTCTCAAAACATTTATTCTATGTCTATAGTAGCGAGTACATGTCACCGGGTCTTTTCTTATGAGGTAGTCAATGTCATTATTTTCTAGTGTATCGGTTTGTTTTTTACATTTCCTGTTCCTATGCAAGTCAGATACGGCAGCTACCAATGGATCCCAACAATGTTCTGCACTTGTAAATGTGATGAAAAATGTTGGCAGGCCCAATTGTCGGATCATTGCAAAAATGGTTTTTTTGTTTTGTTACAAATAGTCAGGAGAGGTGCAAATGTTTTTGAAATCTATGTATCCAATATCAAACTTCAAAAAAATTTCTAGGTTTACTTTGTACTTCACATCCTTGGCCAACAACTTTCTTCCTTGTAACTGGCCTTTTATTATTCAGACCTACATGCATGAGAGAACTTGCTCTATTGTTATGCGCATTGTTTTGAAAACCAAATTTGTTATGTGACAGGAGAAGTAACTGCTTGAATGTAGCAGCTCCCATCAGACTATTTTATGATAACTAAATCATTCTGTAATATCAACAACATGTGGATCTCCATAGAAGAGTGTTGGAAAGTTCATTTCCTCAGCGAATTTGTCCTTGAATATTCAAAGTGGACGCTGCCCCTCAGCAGGCACAATTTCGACAATCTTGTCTTTCAAATCACGAATGCAATGTGAATCAGTGAATCCATGCACCAATGTCTCAGCAGGTGTTTCATTCTTCGATTCATCACTTGTATCAAATTCAGTAGGATTTTTGAGAGTCTTTGTAGAGTTTCCATCCTCTTCTGCAAGAACACTGTTCCATTTCTCATTTATACAAATGTTTTGTGCTTTGTATAGGGCCCTGAAACATAATTCCTTTAATGCTTTCATAACAACATGCACACGCACTTTGCCTATCTGATACACATTTTTGTATCGCAAGCATCTTTTCAGAGCCACAATAATTGTCATTGTATCGCTAATGAATTGTGGCAAGGATTTTTGCACAACATCTAGCTGAACAAGCACATTAAAAATTGATCATGTTAAGCCCATCTGGGATCGTTTATAGCCCCAAGGCCTAATTTGAGCAAATGCAATTTGCAGAGACACAAGTCTCTCCTCAAGTTCCATAAGTGCATTTACATCTGGTAGTGGTGTATACATCTTATTTGGTCAGGGATTGCAAACTATGGAAGTTTTCCATTTTCAAGCAACCGTTTGCACGGAAGACAAATTTTGCCACTGGAAAATGGTGTATCCTACGCTGTCAAGTGGAGGTATTCTTCTTGCAAATCAGGCGTGAAAGACTTACTGCTTTATAAGAAATTAAATTGTTCACAAATTTCACATGCAATGGAAGGAGTGTCTTTAATTTGTTTCATGTAGGTTTGTCTTTCATTTTTCTTTCGCAGGGAAGTATGGGTAGAAATTGTTTCCTGGTTTTCATTGGCAGTAGTGCATGGTGTTGCTTCTAGCCCACGAAATTTCACAGTTGCATGACCATTTTGGGATATGTGACCTGATGCAGGAGCATCTCCCACATCAAGCAAGCCAGCGTGGAAGCGAAGGAAAGCTGGACAAGCCAGCACAAATCTTGAAATTACCTTGAAGTTGTTGCGCGATCTTAAATGAGCCATTAAGATGAAGCGCACTTGTATATTGTAATCGGACCTTCAGCCTTTAGCTCTTGTCCTTAGTAGGTAGAGGCATTTAATATAGTTAATGCAGGTAGATAGAATTTAATTCTAGAATAGATAGTTTTTTAGCGCAAGGGGAAAACGGGATATAGACACCCTCATTGTGCATTGTAACATGATGAAGCAGCATTGTTGAAGAGAGCAAGAGCATGCAGAGATCCATGTAAGAACACCCATGTAAAGATATTTGAATTAATAGAAGGAAGCTTTGGTTCAAATTCATGGTTTGTGTTGTCCTCTGTGTATTGATGTGGATATGCTCATGAATGTTTGCTTCCAGTTATACATTTGCTTTTATATGTTGTGTATGTGATTTCATGTTTGAGTTTGAAGTCTGAAAGGGTGATAGAATGAGTTTCAATTGTTTCTCTACTTGATCCAGAGAATTCCTGCAAGGAGTGTAGCTGAAGTGTCCGCAAGGAGTGCGTTGACAGAGGGTTTAGATAGAGATAGCTTTTGTTCTCATTTATCCCAAAAGTGCGGGCAGGCACAGGAGCCGTGCAAGGAGTGCGCAGGCCGGGTAAAAGTCTCAGGGTTGTGAACCTGAGTGAAGGATTTAAGGACTGCTGCTGCAGGTGTGCGCAGAATCGAGGAACTTCAACACTTAAATGTGGTTGAAGGTTTTCCGCAAGGAGTGCGTGCAAGAGTTTTTCCTGAAGGATTTGAGGTCGTGGAAAAGATCAGCAAGGATAAGGCCTTCTAACCCATCGAAGGGAAGCACCGGGAGGTTGTGCCTTGAAGATTCATGAAACGTTGCAAGTTTGCACGCAGGTGGACGAGTTCTGCGGAGGAACACTTGGCCATTCGCAGGAATCGCCAAGCAAGGAACGGACGGTCAGAATTCTCCGAGGGGAATTCGCGATACTTCGTGAGCCGTTAGATATCGCAGAGGTGCAGGGGAGATACGACGTCATATTCTCTAGAGGTTTAAAGCTCAGGAGGGGCAGAGCCATTGATCCGAGCCACAAGGTTCGTCGGATTCACACACGATTTCGTATATCGGGGTTTCGTAGGTTGAACTCCGTAAACATCACAACGGGAATCGCAATATTGTGATACGCGATATCCCGATGGTTACAAGAATAGTGTGGGACCACCGCAGAGTCGGTAGGTCGACAGGTGGCACGTCTCATCGGGAATTCGCAGCGAAAAGTCCTGAAAAAATTGTATTAGGATTCGCGATACCGCGAACTCCGAAATCTTGATAGAGGTGACGGGCGTTGAAAAGTAAATCCGCGATTGCATCGGAGTTTCAGCGCATTGGGATTCGGGGGTCAAAGAAATGAGTTGCTCGACATCCCGAGTGCCGAAATCATGATAGGGAAAGTCCCGATAGGAGATGGGAAAAGGTCAGCGTTGACTTGTGTCGGGGTTAAGGGTTTTGAGAATCCAACGCTCGGCAATTGACCTTGCAATACCGCGAAGTCCGATCTCCCGATTTAAACAAGGGAATTGAGGGAGAGTTCTGTGGGTGCAGATTTATCGATAGGGAAATAGAGGAACATTTGAGTTCTTCAGGCCGTGTAAAAGAGAAGATCCTGTGAGCGGACGTGCTTGCGGGCACGCTCTGCATCAAAGTGGTATCAAAGCACAGAAAGGTTCTTTGCTTTCTATAGCAGAGAAGAAGAAGAATTCACCATGCCGTCGAGAAGAGAAAGACAATCACCTGATTCAGAGGATAGAGAAATGCTAAAAAGAAGAGGCAGTCAGGTAACAGATCCAGTCATGGAGAGACAAATGCGTGATCTCTGAGCAAGACTCGAAGACATGGAGATAGCGCAAAGATGCACAGCCAGTGCAGGGGATCTGAGTGATTCTGAAAGCGAAGTTGAGGCTGAACGTGAAGAAGAAGTTGCAGTCGAAGATGCATCAAACGAGCATTTGATTAGAGCTATTGCCAGGATGGGTGCAAGGTCAAAGATGGACATTCCATTTTACGAGGGAAACTTGGATGCAGAGGAGCTCTAGACACATACTTCGACTATGAAGATGTCGAAGAAGACAAGAAGGTCAAGCATGTTATCACAAGATTAAAAGGACATGCATCATTGTGGTGGGATGAACTACAAGCTGACAGATGCTGCAAGGGAAAGAAGAAGATCAAGAGTTGGGACAGAATGATCGCGAAGATGAAAGCGAAATTCATCCCCAGGGACTATCAAATTACTCTATTCAGGAGGATGCAGAACCTAAGACAGAAGCTGATGATAGTGAAAGAATACACTGAGGAATTTACAAACTGAACATCAGATCAGGTCATCAGGAGAGCGATGATGAGAAAGTTGCTAGATATATGAATGGCCTGAGATATGATATCCAGGATGAGATAAGCATGGTAACCATCTGGATGGTGGAAGATGCTTATCAGATGGCTTTGAAAGCAGAAGAGAAGCTGAGCTGAAAGTAGAGTCAGAGGGGCCAAGACAGAAGCCAACCCAGAGGCAAGTCAGTTGCCCAGGATAGAAACCAGAAGCCCAAAGAAGACTGGAAGAAACATCCAACTCAAATAGAGAGAGGCGGAGCCTCATAGAGAGGGCCATATGTTGAACAGAGAAGGCAACATACTGAGCAGAGGGGAGATTATGCTGACAACAACACTTTTCCTCGTACTAGAGGTAGAGGAAGAGGAAGAGGAGGAGTAATCACATGCTTCACATGCGGGAAAAATGGACACAAGTCTTACGAGTGTCCAGAGAAAAAAAAGGACATTGGAGAAGCTCACATTGTCGAGGCATAGAGGCGTGATGTTGAGGGAGAAGACGTTGAAGGCGGAACATCGCTCATGATGCGAAAATTCCTTTTGACACCCGAGAAGGAGGTGGAAAGTTCAGTCCAAAGGACTAGACCTTTTAGGATTGCTTGCAAGACCAAGGACAGGGTATGCAAGGTCATCGTAGACAGTGGTAGCATGGATAATTTCGTATCTACAGAGATGGTAGAGAAGCTGGAGCTGGAGATGACTGATCATCCAAGCCCACATAGAGTTTTGTGGCTATAGAAAGGACACCAGGTAACTATCAAAAAACAATGTTTAGTTGAATTCAAGATAGGAGGATATAATGATAAGATTTTATGTGATGTCATTCCTATGGTTGTTTTTCATCTATTGTTGGGTAGACCATGGCAATATGATAGGAATGTGATTCATGATGGGCGGATGAACACATACACCCTGGAGAAGAATGGGAGAACACACATGTTTCTTCCAATTAAGGATAAGGAGGTGAAGCCAGAAGTAAGCAACACTGTACTTCTCATGAGTGGGAAGGAACTTCTTACAGAAGTTAAGAAGAAGGAGGATCCACAATTCTTTGTGGTCAAGAAACCGAAGATTGTTCTGACTGGCACAAGAGTGGATGATTTACTAGATGAAATTCAGGAACTGCTGGAAGAGTTCGCTGACATAATAATGGACGAATTACCTCATTCGTTGCCACTGATCAGGAGTGTGAGTCATCATATTGATCTCATACCAGGAGCCAGTTTGTCAAACAAATATGCATACAGATTGACACCACAAGAGAATGAAGAGGTTAAAAGGCAGGTCCAGGAGTTATTGGACAAAGGTTTGGTCAGGGAAATCTTGAGTCCATGTGTTGTTCCAACAGTACTCAATCCGAAGAAAGACGGAGGCTGGAGGATGTGTACTGACTCGAGGGTGATTAATAAGATAACCATCAGGTACAAATTTCCATTGCCGAGGATGGATGATCTGATGGATTGCTTGAGTGGAGCAAAATATTTTTCAAAGATTGATTTGAAAAGCGGATATCACCAGATTCACATGAGAGAAGGTGATGAATGGAAGACAACATTCAAAACCAACGAAGGGTTGTATGAATGGCTTGTTATGCCGTTTGGCTTAAAAAATGCGCCAAGTACCTTCATGAGGTTGATGAACGAAGTCCTAAGGGAGTTCATCGGAAAATTTGTCATTGTGTATTTAGATGACATACTGATCTACAGTAAGACAGTGGCAGAGCATCTAAAGCATTTGGCTACAGTGATGCAGAGACTACAGCAGGAGAAGCTGTTGATTAACATGAAGAAGTCCTCATTCATGAAGACAGAGCTCATTTACTTGGGGTTTGTTATTTCTGCAAATGAGTTGAGGATGGATCTAGATAAGGTGGAAGTGATTAAGAATTGGCCATCATCGAAGAATATCTTTGAGGTGAGAAGTTTTCACGAACTGGCTAGTTTCTACCAAAAATTCATCAGAAATTTCAGTGGAATTAGTGCAGCAATGATGGATATAGTGAAGAAGTGGCATAAGTCTTTTCAATGGACAACAGAGGCTGAGAAACGTTGTAATCTGTTGAAGAGGAAGATTACGGAACAATCAGTTTTGGTGTTGCCGGATTTCCAAAAGACATTTCAGGTGAAATGCGATGCAAGTGGGTTTGCAATCAAGGAAGTCTTAAGTCAAGAAGACAGGTCGATAGTGTACTTCAGCAAGAAGCTTAATGAGGCAAAATTGAAGTACTCCACATATGATAAGGAGTTCTATGCTATCATATAGGCATTGAAGAAATGGAGGCATTACTTGATCCCGAAAGAATTTGTTTTGTACAGTGACAATCATGCATTGTAGTTTGTGACTCAATAGCAGAAGTTGAATCATAAACATGCCAAATGTGTTGAGTATATGCAGAATTTCACTTTTGTGATTAGACATATTTATGGTACTACTAACAAAGTTGTTGATGCTTTGAGCAGGAAGTGTTTGTTGTTGCAAGAGTTTAGAGTCAAAACGTTGGGTTTTGATGATCTCAGGGACATGTACGCAGATGATTAGGATTTCAAGGAGGCGTATGAAGCAGCTGAGAATCCAATTCTCATTGATAGAAGCCAGTGGGATGAGTACATGATCCAGGAGGGATTGTTGTTTAAGGGCAATCAACTGTGTATTCTGAAATGCTCCATGAGGGAGAATCTGCTGAAGGAGAAACATAGTGGAGGATTGGCAGGGCACTTTGGTCGTGACAAGATGTTTGTGAAGCTGAATGAGTCATAATTTTGGCCAGGAATGTGATCAGAGGTCAAGAGGTTTGTGGACAGATGTAGAATTTTCCAGCATTCGAAGGGGAGGAAGCATAATGCAGGGTTTTATCAACCATTGCCCATACCAGAGAGACCATGGGATGCGATTAGCATGGATTTTGTATTGGGGTTGCCAAGAACACAAAGAGGTTGTGATTCAATATTTGTGGTGGTGGATAGATTTTCCAAAATGGCACACTTCATTCCATGTCAGAAAACCAGTGATGCAACTCACATTGCTAATCTGTTTTTCAAGGAGGTCATTCGACTGGGTTGCCAAGGAGTATAGTCTCGGATCGAGATACTAAGTTCATAGGGAATTTTTGGAGGACCTTATGGAAGAAGATGGGAACTAACCTGTTGTTTAGTTCGGCTTATCATCCTCAGACGGATGGGCAGACAGAAGTGGTGAACAGAAGTCTGGGAGACTTGCTAAGAAGCTTGGTGACAGAGCACCACAGGCAATGGGACCACATATTACCACAGGCAAAATTTGCGTATAATGACTCAGTCAACGGGAGTACAGGAAAATTCCATTTCAGGTTGTATATGGTATGTAGCCGAGAGGAATTTTTGAACTAAGAGATTCATAACAGAATGCTACTAGGAGCGCTAATGCAGAGGAATTCGCAGAAGCGATGAAAGAACTTAACAACCAGGTGAAGGAGAAGCTGTTGAATTCAAGTCAGGAGTATAAGCGTAGAGCCGATCAGCATAGAAGACAACTTCAGTTCGAGGTTGGTGATCTGGTTCTGGCACATTTTAGGAAAGAAAGGTTCTCGAGAGGAACATATAATAAGATAAAAATGAAGAAAATCGGGCCATGTAGGGTCTTGAGAAAATTTGGGGCAAATGCTTATGAGATTGAATTACCCGATGGGATTGGAATTTCTCTGATATTCAATATCTAGGATTTGTACCCATACAGAGTTAGAGAGACAGGGACTGGAACTGAGCAGCCAGTGATCCAGTGGATGAAACAGATGCCAGTTGTAGAGAAGCCACAGATGGAGTGCATACTGGACAAGAGAGTGAGCAAAAGGACCAGGCGAAAGCAGTACTTTGAGTATCTAGTCAAATGGAAGAACCATCCAGTTGAAGATGCCAGCTGGGAGACTGAAGCAGAGATACAGAAGCATGGATAGACCATTCAGGAGCTCATGGATAGGATCCCATGAAAGTTTTCAAGCAAGGGAGTATGATGCAGGAGCATCTCCCACATCAAGCGAGCCAGCGCGGAAGCGGAGGACAGCTGGACAAGCCAGCACAAATCTTGAAATTACCTTGAAGTTGTTGCGCAATCTTAAATGAGCCATTAAGATAAAGTGCACTTGTATATTGTAATCGGACCTTGATCCTTTAGCTTTGGTCCTTAGTAGGTAGAGGCATTTAAGATAATTAATGCAAGTAGATAGAATTTAATTCTAGAATAGACAGTTTTTTAGCGCAAGGGGAAAATGGGATATAGACACCCTCATTGTGCATTGTAACATGATGAAGCAACATTGTTGAAGAGAGAAAGAGCATGCAGAGAGCCATGTAAGAACACCCATGTACAGATATTTGAATTAATAGAAGGAAGCTTTGGTTCAAATTCATGGTTTGTGTTGTTCTCTGTGTATTGATGTGGATATGCTCATGAATGTTTTCTTCCAGTTATACATTTTCTTTTATATGCTGTGTATGTGATTCCATGTTTGAGTTTGAAGTCTGAAAGGGTGATAGAATGAGTTTCAATTGTTTCTCTACTTGAGCCAAAGAATTCCTGCAAGGAGTGCGTTGACAGAGGGTTCAGATAGAGATAGCTTTTGTTCTCATTCATCCCAAAAGTGCAGGCAGGCACAGGAGCCGTGCAAGGAGTGCGCAGGCCAGGTAAAAGTCTCAGGGTTGCGAACCTGAGTGAAGGATTTAAGTACTACTGCTGCAGGTGTGCGCAGAGTTGAGGAACTTCAACACTTAAACGTGGTTGAAGGTTTTCCACAAGGAGTGCGTGCAAGAGTTTTTCCTCAAGGATTTGAGGTCATGGAAAAGATCAAGAAGGATAAGGCCTTATAACCCATCAAAGGGAAGCATCGGGAGGTTGTTCCTTGAAGATTCACGAAACGTCGCAAGTTTGCGCACAGGTGGACAAGTTCCGCGGAGGAACACTTGGCCATTCACAGGAATCGCCAAGCAAGGAACGGACGGTCAGAATTCTCTGAGGGGAATTCACGATACTCCATGAGACGTTAGATCTCGTAGAGGTGTAGGGGAGATATGGCGTCATATTCTCTAGAGGTTTAAAGCTCAGGAGGGGCAGAGCCATTGATCCGAGCCACAAGGGTCGTCGGATTCACACACGGTTTTGTATATCGGGGTTTCATAGGTTGAATTCCATAAACATCGTAACGAGAATTGCGATATTGCAATACGCGATATCCCGATGGTTACAAGAATAGTGTGGGACCACCGCAGAATCGGTAGGTGGAAAAGTGGCACGTCTCATCAGGAATTCACAGTGAAAAGTCTCGAAACAATTGTATTAGGATTCACAATACCGCGAACTCTGAAATCCCAATGGAGGTGACGGGCGCTGAAAAGTCAACCCGCAAGTGCATCGGAGTTTCGATGCATCAAGATTCGGGGGTCGGAGAAACGAGTTGCTCGACGTCGCGAGTGTCGAAATCGCAATAGGGAAAGTCCCGATAGGAGACGGGAAAAGGTTAGCATTGACTTGTGTTGGGGTTTGGGGTTTTGAGAATCCAATGCTCGGCCATTGACCTCGTGATACCTTGAAGTCTGATCTCCCAATTTAAACGAGGGGATTGAGCGAGAGTTCTGTGGGTGCAGATTTCCCGATAGGGAAATAGAGGAACATTTGAGTTCTTCAGGCCGTGTAAAAGAGAAGATCCTGTGAGAAAACATGCTTGCGGGTGTGCTCTACGTCATGACCGTACCTCTTTCTGTTGTGTTCTGCATGAACAAATTTCTTTAGACTGTGATATGTGAGTTTCTCTCTAAAAGGAAGCGTAGAAATGTATTTTTTTCTCTCGCGCATGACCTTTTTCAAGTTGTGGTAACTTACTCTACGTTCATTTCCCAAGGGCACAATGAGATGATGGAAAATGGGATGAGTTTCACTCTGACTCGGGTTCTGATAACCTAGTCTACGTTTTTTGTTTAAGGCCTGTATGGCCTCATCACAACTAGGATGAAATTTACGCATAACTTTCTTCAAGTTGTGATAAATTACTCTACTTTTTTTGTTTAATCCCTATAGGGCCTCATCACAACTGTGATGAATTTCACTCATGGATTTTTTGTTCAAGCCCTGTATGGCCATATCGCAACCGGGAGGATTTTCATCCTCACTAAAAAGCATTTCACGCGTATGCAGATTCAATGTGGTTTGGCTAACATGGACATTCAACCTTGAACCAATCATATGTCCAAGAAAAGGTTGATAATGGATATGTGTTGTATCTGTTTTCAATGAGAGGATGTCAATTGTTTGATTGTAATTTGAATCAGTAGACCAGGAATGGACAGTGCCATCTGGCAAGGCCGACCAAACTTGGATATTTACTCTGAATATGATAGATAGCCATTTCAAACAGAATATGCAACCCTCCACATTCCCTTTTTCATATGGCAGCGCCATGTTTATAAGGTATTCCTGCCAACTTCCAACTGTCGGCATATTTTATAGGAGATATGGTCAAAGGTGTTGATGCATGCACCTAAAAGCCATTTGGTTGCCGCCTATAATTGCATTGAAAAAGGACTGTACAGTGTAAAGTCGCAGTGACTACACATGGAACTCCGCTGCTACCAAACAACAAATTGCATTGAACAGACTATGTCCAAAGATAGACACAACATTTGTTGCCAGCTGTAAACCATGGAAATCTATGTGATGCATAATCCCTTTCCACTGTGATTCAATGTCTTTTCAAATGAGGGACAAGTAAATATGAGCTCCTTCAACATTGCATATGGACATTTTTCTATACAGTAGTGGTTCATAATTACCACTAACAACATTGGCATCATGGAATAAGATGCAATATGGATTGTCAGATGCAGTTTGTTGAATAGTAGATATCGTGTTTTCTTGTCAATGACCATATTCCAACTAATATATTGAGCTAGTTAGATAGCCACTGTATACAAAATGTATCTCCCCAAAGTCCCCTCTCATGTGCAGGCAGAACTGGAGATGCAGACAACCGCATCTTTGAAAAATATGTAGCAACATCATGTATTCCATGCAACTGCTGAAGAAAATCATATTCCAGTTCATATTCATATGACTCCAATGCCTCAGCGTCGCCATTTTTTAAACAACCCAAGAAATAATCTATCAATCTATTGCGCAGCTCGGTCGATGAATAGTGGAAATGCATAGAACCTGAAATGTATCGAAAAGGCAATCCCCTACAATATACAAGAATGCATCCAATCTAAAAAGTACATTGCTATGCAAAACCACGTCAGTGTTGTCATGTATAATGGACTGTGTATCTATTTCATATGACTCAACATCTATTACTTCTTTGATCTGTTGAACTGTGATTTTGAATTTGTTTGTTAGATACTTTCAGATTGCATGAAAACATAGAAAAGGGGGAAAAAAAATAGTAGCAAAAAAAAAGGGAAAGCAAAACAGGAAAACTACAAGCGCGGAACTTGGCACCAATTCCCATATGTATCTTTCAACTTTATTTTTTGTCAAATTCAACCCCCCCTAGTCCCCATAGTAGACGATAAGAAAACAAACCCACACTGGAAAGTGAACCAAACAAATTAAACAATGCAAATAAATAACACCATAAATTTACTCAGCAGAAAGACAACAGGTGGACGCAGTTTTCCGACCCACAGAATAAAAGAATTCCCTGTGTCTACACCCTGGCAGATGGTTCCCTCTTCTGATACCTCCGAACTACTCTTTGAAAACCCCTCTTCATTGCACTTTTTGAAATAGGTATGGATGTGGTAGCCGACATATGAAGACGCATGGTTTCTAGGAACATAAATCAAGAGCACATACAAAGATGGGTTGCAATAGAATTTGGAGGCAGGGACTCCCACCATTGAAACATAGCAACAACAGAGAAAATTACCCATCAATGAGGGATGACAAGAGCTCAACCCCAAAAACTGGAAACTGCAACAATAGGTCCAATAGCTTGCAAAGTTGAAGAACAAAAAACCAGTGAACAACCACGAAGAGGTCCAACTGCAACTGCAGGACCTCAACTTTGCAAAGTTGAATCAAACAAGAACAACAATCATGGAACGAACCAGCAAACAAGAATCGACGACTAGAGCAGTGATGTCGACCATCAAAAAAATGGAATGAAACTGTATTCCAATGCATCTGTACAATAAACATTTAAGACTACTAGACCTGTTAGGTAAACACTTAAGACTGTCAAGATCGTCGAAGGGCGTAGCCCTGTGAAAACATTTAATAAAAAATGTAGCGTGGCAGGCCTGTTCTATTGAAACATGCAACAATAAAGAAAAAATCACACATAGTAATATGCTAGAGAATCTATTCTAGCTAGCAGAAAATGCTAAAGCAAACATTCAAACTAATGATAGCATTAATCCACCTTCAACCAATGCATAAGAAAATATATGATTCAAAAATACCATATACGATCAAATACTTTGGATATGCCAACATATATAACATTGGGAATAGCGAAGCTAGAAATAAGACCTCCAATCTAGTGTCCAATCAGATCTTGACAAACATGGTACTTTCTATTATATAAAAATCGATGTTTTCACTTCCCTGGTTCCAACAATAGAGAATATGGAAATATTTGTGGTCAATGCACAATCTAATACGAGGTCAATGAATTATCGATCATTATAGTCCCTCTATGCCTACGGCAGGGACTAATAACCCACAATTATCATAAAACTTTTGAAATATACAAAACTCATACCCAACACATATCCAAAATAACTCCAGTCACTATGTGGTAATGACTTTTTATTCTTCCAAAGTGTCTATACCCAAAATAATAAAATAAAATATTCAGTAAAACCACTTCTATGAAAATATATCATTCAAGATAATATAGTATATAATTTAAAGTTGTTTTTACAATAAGGAAGATCATATAGGCCACTCCAGGTAAGATCAAGCTCAAATTCATAGAGCGCTTAGGCATTCGATTTTTTCATGTTGTGAATGTTGTGCTAAGAGATAATTGAATGCATAAGATATAATATGATATGAATCGGTCATCCCTCCTCCCTGTGAAAAACCAAGGACTTATTTTTGTGATATGTTTTAAAGCAGAAGCCAACTGAAGTGCAAGCCACTTTTTAACATAGCAAGGCCCATCATTTCAGAGGTTCGTTTCACTAGGATTTTCTTTGACCATACTCCTACACAAAAAATTAAACAACATATGTTCACTATGCACATTAAATGGGGATTTTTTTGGCTTCGGAGAAGTCTTTCTCAACCCTCGCCCATAGCTCATCGGAAGCCTTATCGAACTCTAGAAACCACTTGCTTGTGTTCATATTGAGTACTTCTAAACAAAAAAATTTGAGCTTGGCGTGATGTTCTTCTGAGGGGTCCATGTAGGCCAACATCTTGAAGCCTCCTGTGAAATTTTCACTAGGGATGGAATTGCCAATGAAAATGTTTCTCTTTTTTACTTTGCTCGTGTCAAACAACACATTGAAGCTCTTGCAGTTGAGAAGAACAATGGCCTGTGTTTCTGGAAACAGGGGTGGCCCTGGTGGTAGATTCACTCTATAAACAATGTTCTTGTACTTTTCCATTCAGTTTTTGAAGAAGCTTTCTAGACCTTCTTTGACGAAGTAATCATATCGATCCTTAATCGCTCCTAAAATTCATAGGCCATACGTTTTGGGAATGTCTTCGGAGGAGATCTAGGTCATTGGAGGCTCTCACGTGGGTAGAGATTAAGAATCCATATGGAGGCTCTTGAAATATAACTCACTGATAGCTTGCAGAAACTATCCTGTAATTCTTTAGATGTGTTCTCTCTCCTTCCAAGATCTCATCCATCGTGATTACAGATATATATACACAAAATATGACTACAATATTTACAATGTCATCTTTCAAATATTTTCTTCTTTTAGCCTTTGGATTTCAAGAAGAGCATTGCAATATTTACAATGTTAGCCTTCAATTCCTTTTCTTCTTTTAGCCAAAGGTTTTCAATTCACGGCAAACGAAAAACATTGAAATAGTTTCGATAAGAGAACTCAAACATTGGAATTTTTTTATTAATCTTTTATCCAAAATCTCTCAACAAACTTCTATAGTGGGAAAACCCCCCTATAGTGGTTCAACATGTAGGAAGATCTAACCATATAAAAGTCTCCTACTTTTCTAACTACCCCAAATATACCCCAGATTCATACATGAAATACAAAGTGAAAATATCAGGTAACTTTACCTTTTACTCCGCGTCTGGTGTCGATCCTCTCGCACTTGATAGCTCTGCTGACTACAAGCCTCCTCCCAAGGCTGACCTACATTCAAAAACAGATAAATGGGAAACTAAAAACATGCATATCATATATAAATCATGGGTTAGATGTTAGAATAAAGCATAAATCAAATACAAAGATTTGACACATCATATTTTGGGACAGGAAAAGTATTTCTTTTATTGATATCACAATGTTTACTTACAATAAGGTTAGGGACTGCTCCACGAACCTAGTCCGGGATCCTATTCACTAATATCTAAGTGCACCTCCATGTATCTTTCTCCTCTCAACCTTCTTCTTGGGAAATTGAATGGGCTTATGATGGAGGAAAAAGGGGAAAATGGGAAATTCTGATGCAAATCTCACAAGGTGGTTGTAGATTCTTAGGGCAAGGAGGGGATGTGAAATAGGTAGAGTTTCACTATTCTTATGCTTATATTGGAATGAGACCCCAAAAAATCCTTTTATATGACAAAAGGATGGTTATTCGGTTGGGTGATGGGCTATAGGCAGTGGATCAGTTGGGAAACTACTCAATAGCCCGTAATCTCAACGAATTCCTTGCAACTTTTTAATTTTTGCAACTTTTGCAAGTATACACGCACTGTAATGGTGCAGCTAGAGTATGTATGTGGGTTGTAGTGGTGCAGCGAGCATGTGTACGTGGGAAGTAGTGGTGCATGGCGTGTGCATCTTCAAAAATAGTGTTTTTAAGAAGAGCTACTCAGTGATGGCTGGGAAAAAATAGCAAGTAAGAGGGCCAAATGCCAAGTATGCATGTATGGATCAATTTAGGGTTATAACAGATGACCCCTAATGTGTGAGGTCAGAAGACCATCTGATTTCCAAAATACATTACAAAATCTTCACCAATGTATGAAGCAAGTGAGCTCGGGACCAGAGTTCCGGAGGTGCCATCTGCAAAAATAACAACTGTCTCTCTGAGGCAGGAATACCCATGCTCGAGATGAAATAAATCATGGATTCCAATCAAATACATTGCAGATGCATGTCATACAACTATATAAAGTGTAGCTGTGAGCAATACATAGCGGATATACATCTCAAAATCAAAGATACACATATATAGTATCCATCTTCAAGAAGCAAATGACTCTTGATGGATGGAGATGAGGCCTTCAGAGCTCGAGTAACAAATTCAAGATCTTCAAAACTTGGTTAGGAGTGTAATGTGAGTGTACGAATTCACTACCCAGAGGTCTTTGATGGCTCGTCTGGAACAGACAAGAGGATCTCGATGATCAGGAAAAGAACTTCATTGATTTCGAGCAAGGACTTGATTGGACTTTGGGATGGTCGGGCATGGAGTCAAGAGACAAACTACAGAAAGGATAACTAAGGTTGGGTAAAAATTACCTTGGACAAGAAAACGAAAGATGATCAGACTCATGCAGCATGACATTGACATAAGTTCATGATGCAGGAGGCAACACAAACTCTCCATGTGTTTGGAAGAATAACCAAACAGAGGAGGACACAGCTCTAAGTAGCGAGAACAACTTCCTAAGGTCATATTAAATCCAAAATCTTGATGAACAAATGGAAGGATGTTCTTTGTCTAAGGGTGACTCATTGTCCTGCCAAAAAAGAATATATATTTCCTGTCCTATTTTTGGGGTATTTTTTTTTTCTTTTGTCTTTTTCAATTTTTTAAAGAGCATGAAAAACAATAAAAGAATGCTACGTTACAAAGGAGGAACGAGTGTCGAAAGCATACTAGTTCCAAGCATAAGGAACACACTAATGCTCAGAGCAAGGAGACATGTGCAGGAAAAGGACACTCGGGGAAATTCCTCCATGGTTCAAGGTGTCAGGTCACAAAGGCAAAGTTCTACAAGGCTTGAGTATAAGGCATGCTTCAAAGTTTCAGTTGAGAGCAATATGGAGCCGACATTAGGCCAAAGACGCAGAGATGCAAATGTGATTAGCAAGACATGATGAAACCCCCTTCAATGTATCTTTCACGAGCCCAGAGAAGGTAAGCTCGGTAGTTTTTTCACGTTTAGAGAGTCTGAAAAAATGTAAAAGAAGACTCCACTAGGTACCTCTTTCAAAAATAGTCTAGTCGGTTCGAAAAAGGAGTAAACTTGCACCGACAATATGTCTATTAAAAACCATTTTAACAAGTGTGACAAAGACAAGATCACTCGACAATCTTTTCAATTTTAAGGAGCCTAAAAAGAGCTTAACTATGGACTCACATCCCTTTTCTGGATTTAGTCCCCTTAGCTCAAAAAAGTATAAAATTTACTAAGGATAACTCTCCCGGCAAGATGAATCTCCTGAGGTGTACCTTTTTCCTCCTTAATCTACAGGCCAGAAAAAGGGGTAAACTCATGCCAGTCGATGTTCTTCTGTACCAATTTAACGAGCGTGGAGGAACAAGGTCACTCGATGATCTTTTCAATTTTAAGAAGTCTGAAAAGAGATTAACTATGGACTCCGTAGGGGATGTTCTTCTGAACCAATTAAACGAGTGTGAAATAACAAGGTCACTCGACTATCTTTTCAATTTCAGGGAGTCTGAAAATATCTTAACTATGGACTCCGTGGGGGTTCCTTTTTCGTAAATTTAGTCCCTCGGGCCCAAAAAAGGGTTAAACTTATACCTGAAAATACTCTTCTAGTGAACCGAAGTTCCTATAGTATACCTTTATTTGTAAAATTGACCATTCTGGCTGAAAAAGGGGTAAACTACCGTCAGACAGACGTGCCTTCAAGTTTTAGTTTGGTGAGCATTAAGGACAACAAGATCGCTCAACAATCTTTTCATGTTTAGAGAGTCTGAAAAGGGCTTAAAAAAGACTCCAAGAGGTTACTTTTCTCGATTAATCTGGACGAGATCGAAAAGCATAAATCCAGTCTCGTCGGATGTTGCTTTCAGATTTCAAAGGGAGCTTGAAAGACAACAAATATTTCTCGTGCAATCCGCTCCGATGAAAAAATTCTCCATGACAGTAGGGGTTCTAGAGATATCTATAGGTATTGTTTTAGCAATACTTTCCATATTACCCTCGGCATAAACTACATGCATAGCCAGGGGATTAATAGGACAAGACCTATCTCCAGTCATAGTCAACACGAATTCTCCTGCCTCTATTCTTCTTACCTCTGGGAGGAAATAAGATTTGTGATGGAGATCATCCCAGGGTTTGTTTGGACTAGTCAATGCCTCTATAATCGCCCCATCATAGGGCAAGACCAAGTCTATAGAATCAATAGTGGTGAGGAAACCTTAATCCGAGATAGGCTCTAGAACTGGATCTAACTCCTGTGCGAGAGTCATATCGGGGTTGGTTGAAGCTTGCTGGACAATACTATACACAAATTCTTTCGTGGAAAAGGGCATGGACATGCCAGGATGCCTTGTCCCTTCCATCAAAGTCGATGGGGAAGGAATAGTCCACGGATCTCTAAAGTAAGTCGTACGGACTGATAAAACTTGAAAGATTTCAGCCCTAGGCTGGTCGAGGACAACCAATATCATCTTGACATCACCAGAAGGAGGCGAGTAATCGAAAGTACCCATCAAAGGTGGGAACAAACCAACCCCCACATTGATGACGCCTAGATGAGGGTTATCAATCATTGGGACCATGGATTCCCCCAATGAAGGGTCAGGCCTGGAAGAGGACAATTGATCAATGGTTACGATTCGGCCCTCGTGTGGAAACAACCAGACCCAAAAAATTGTGGCAACCATTGTATGTTGTTCATATGTCCAACTCCTTCCTAACAACAGGTTGTAGTCGAGAGGTGCATCGACCACTTCAACTTCGATGCACACAGTATTCCCTCCTAACTACATGGGGAAAGAAGGGATGATTCCATGTGGTCTGAAAGAACAACTGTCAAAAGCAGTAAGTAGAGTAGGTGACAGATACAAAACGGGTTGGCCAATGGCCTTCCAACATGCCAATGACATCATGCAAATCGAGGCACCCTCATCAACCACCGTACAGAAAATATTCCAAGTAAAATATTTTGTGGGGTGAGCCACTACTATCTGAAACGCCACGTGATAATGGAGATGATGTTTTAAGTCAGTCATATCAAGCATGATCATTCCTAGATTATAGGTCTCAGCAGATCCCAAAGAGGACAACAAAGCCTTTCTTTGTGAAAGGCAGCTCTTGAGTACCTCCAAAGCAGACATTGTGCAAGGGGTTTGTAAAAAATACTCCACCACAGAGTAATTCTGGGCGGCCCTTGTGTTTGGATTATACGAAGCTTTCTTGAACACCCCTTTCGGGATACGTGTCATTGTTTCACCCATCGTCTTCTCAATCTAGAGAGGAACATATGGGTTTACGACTTTCTTACCCTTTTCAGCAGTTTCTGGCATTTCATAATCGTGTGCCCTAGTTGCTATATAAGCGTCACCTTTCATCATATAAATTTTCATGGCCAAAGGATTACTAGAAGATGGAGGGGGTCCCTGACTACCCCCATCTGCGCTTGAAGAGGCTTGAGTCAAATTTTTCCCATGTGGAAATGGGTTCATTAACACAATAGGTTGTTGTTGCACCAATAACGTTTGGGCCTCCTCAAGCTGAGGGCACAGGTAAGTTAGATGGTCTTCCATGCAAAGGTTACATGGATACTTCGACATTCTCTTCCTTGTGTTGCCCCCACCAGCATTGTTTCTAGGTCTCTTATCCCCCTTACCCTTCTTGTTTCATTGTTTTTTCTTTCTGTCGGGTTGTTGGTTGGCCTTCAAGTTCATCGACTGCACACTGTGTACATCCGATGTTTGAGTAATGGGAGCAGTCGAGCTATAGGTTTGGCTTGACGCTATCTGCTGTATCGAAAATTGTTGCAATTGATTTGACAACTAATCCGTGGGATTTGCTTGTGTTGAACCAACTATACCATCGGCCTGTGGTCCAGACTTATGTATGGCCTTGTCAAGGATAGAACATGGCACATCTGGAAAAACCTCATAGAGTAAACCAGACTAAGAGTATATCAGTTCAAGTTGCTGAGCTTTTATTATCGCCTCTTCCTCGAAAAACACTCCCGACATTGCAATGCCCTTGGATAACTAGGGTACCAAAGACTTAAGGAACCACTCCAGTAGAAAATTCAGTGGGACCGGTACTTTTATCAAACTCTTCTGACGACGCCATTCTCGGATCTGATCTAAGATATGATCGGCCTTTGTTTTCTCAAAATTGACCAGCAATTTGGTGTCAGCATCGTATCTCACAGGTAGTTGAAAATGGTTTAGGAAAACCATTGCCAAATCACTAAAGCAACACCATAGGTGAAAAGTGGTCACGTGATCATTTGGATCTTTGTTAGTCTTACCTTCGAACTTCAGAATGTCCAAGGCAAACTTGGTCGGCATGGGAGGCCAACGCGGATCGTGAAAAATTGGGTCGTTTAACAATCTTGACAAGTCTAGCAAATGTAATGTTGCCAAAAATGGTTTTTTGGGCTGATGACTATGTACAAGAAGAAAGGAACCTCGAGTTTGGTTGGCACCACATTTCCAGGAAAATTTGGGTTGTTGGCCAGGGTTCTGGTAAATACCATGGCCTTGGCCAACAAACGGATACTGCGTTTGTTGGAACATCATCGACGGATTTCTGTAGTTTGGCATTGAGGTTTGGGCAAGGATTGCTCCCTGTGTTGTGTTCCAAATGTTCTAGAAAGGGTCGCCCCCTACCAATCCAACGGACATAGATGTTGAGACTTTCCCGGGCTTCCATTGACCATGGAAGGGATTGCCCCCAGTCGACATCCCTGACGAGGGAACTGATCCCTGCCACGGATTCCAGAGTCCTTGTGAGGAGAAGACTCCTGTGTTTCCCCCCTGTGTAGGAATAGTACCCTGCACAGGATTCTGTTGTCCAAAACCAGGGTTTCCCGCAGCCAAGATGGTAGCTAACGAGAATGTGTTATTACCAAACGTGTCAAACAAAGAGAATGACATTGAACCCAATGAAGTGGTGTAGGAAGAAGGTCCTATACTACCTACTCTGAACAAGCTATAGTTCATGTTCGGCCCGAAGGGTTGTTGGGGATCACTGCCGAGCGAAGGGGACGAAGGAGGTATATGACCCCCACCATAAGGGAAAGCATTATAGGGGGTTGAGGTGCCCCCCATGGACCCTTGCAAAGGAGATTTTGAGCTCCCTACCCCCAGACCCATGGTCTGTAGGGTGGAGTAGGTGAGGACAGAGTTCGCATCAAAGCCAGACATACCATATGGAAATGGAGGACCCGTCGCACTCTGTGTGAACGGTGCAATGATCATGGCCTTAGACAGAATCAGACCATTGCCTGAAGTAGAGGCATTCGAAACTATTATGGTCTGGACTGATGAAGGTGGGTTAGGAGGTGGAATGCCCCCAGTGGTGGCAGCTATTAAGGGAGTGTGAGGACTCCCTGAAGAAGTAGCAGCATCTTCTTCCATAGCTGCTTGCAGGACTATCTGATGCTCATGATGTTTTACCCTTGGTGGGGAAAGATGTATCAAAAGTGGCATTGACAAGTTAGTGATCGAAGGGTTAAAATGCCTGAGAGCTTCTGCTCCAAGGTCAAAAATAGTCAGTTCCTTCGGATTTGAGTGTTCTCCTCTCGAGGATGGATCGAGAACAGTTTCCTGTGGCCCGGTCGCCTCAAATTACCCTTACTGGTCAATTCTTCATCGTAATGGTGGCGATGGTAGCTCCAATCTAACCAGTGGTAGGCCCTGAAGCCTTCACAACCATCGGAGCTCCTAATCTTCCACTTTGTGAAAATACCATCGACATAGTAAGGCTTTTACTAACGTTGAAAACCAAGCACACACTATAAAAGTTCCTATGAGATAAAGCAATAAAACCACTATCTAGTTGGAATAACACTTATGCCAGCCAACACTAGAGAAAATTACTAGTGCAAGTGCAACTCTAACATGGAAGCAACCTCGGGTATACTCTGCAAAGCACCCTCAGGTATACCTTGTGAAATTTAGATGCAAATCCTCCTTTTATATGAAAAAAGGATGATTATTCGGTTGGGTGACAGTCTATAGGCAGTGGATCAATTGGGAAACTACCCTATAGCCCGTAATCTCAATGAATTCCTTGCAAATTTTTAATTTTTGCAACTTTTGCAAGTATACGCAGGCTATAATGGTGCAACTAGCATATGTACGCAGGTTGTAGTGGTGCAGCGAGTGTGTGTACATAGGAAGTAGTGGCGCAGGGCATGTACATCTTCAAAAATAGTGTTTTTAAGAAGAGCTACTCAATGATGGCTTGGAAAAAATAGCAAGTAAGAGGGCCAAATGCCAGGTACGCATGTATGGAGCAATTTAGGGTTATAACACAAACCAAAATGAAAAAATGTAGAAGATATATTTATCGTGCAAATCCACAGAACCAGACAATAAAGCATCCTGGATCGATCAAATTGGTTTTTCTTTTAAATGATCGCTTTGAAGCTCTGTAGAAATTTTTGTATCCTTGAAGCATACCTATGTCCAATAAATGTACATGATTAGTTCACACATTTACCTCATTATAAGTAACCTCTCCACCATAATATTGTCAAGAGTTCGGTTCCATTATCCCTTTCAAGATTAAATTATATTTCTATTTTGGATTTTATAAGCATTTTGTCCCATGCTTCTCTACTCTCCTATTAGTTCCAAAGTAGCAATGCTCCAGGATTCTTCACGTCCACCTGGTTGAGGCACACAATTCCCACTCCTTGCCTCCCTTTGAGCACACCTCATTGGGTTGGGGATAGTTGAGCATCATCCCATTCTCTCTTCCACTCGCAGGAGAGAGCACCGAGACGGTGGATTCGGTGAGGCCGTAAGCATGTGTTACGAGGAAGCCCATGTCTTCCACCTTAGAATCGAGGGCAGTGCAGGATGAGAATGTTGATGTGCAGGGGAAATATTTGAATTCAAGAATCAGCGGGAAATCCTTGGCCGCCCTATTGCATATTCAAATTCAAATTGGCATTGTGGTCATTGAAGACGCTCCAAATTGAATGTGGAACACAGCGAGATAGCATAAGACACTGGCAGTGTGATCGTTGGCCGTGGTATCTAGGAGATCATGCCCATGAATGCTGATGGGAATCATGCACATGAAACCCACATCAACTTCACTTGTACATAGGCATCATGCGCATCAAACCTGCATCATAACTACATCAATTGTACTTGTACTTTCTCTAGCTTAGGAAACCATGCACTAAGCCAATCATTGGCTTAGTGCATGGTGGATAATGCTTTCCTCCAATCAATAGGAAGAGGGTTGGATAGTTGGTCATTATGGATAAAGTTTGTATTAGAAAGTGTACATAATAAGAATAAGTCAAGGTTTGAATCTCTAGATCATTGTATGGAGAAATAAAGAATTACATGGACCGAATGAGAAAAGACCGGGTGTTGTTTCTCCATCTAAACTTTACGAGTTATGTGTGTTAATATGAATGTATGAATTAATGTATAATGAATGTTGTACATGTTCATATTCTACTTTCTTATCATTGAAGCTTGTTCTAGAAATTATCATTAGTCTCTTAGGTGATACCTTATTCTTAATTGAATATTGAATACACTGATACTAATGGGTTTTATTGTTGGCCTAAGTTTGGAACCCTAGGTATGAAATTATTGCCAACAATTGGTTAAGTTGTTGGGAATAAATGAAGATATTGAAGAAAGTGTGGATATGTCATGGCGATCTTCACATAGAGATATTTAAGATTTGATGAATGAAAGAGAAGTTAAGTTATCCTATAAGGAAACTCAAAATTTGTTGCATATCAACATTGAAGCATGCAATGATAGGTACCTATATTCTGATAAACATGAAATCTTTTCCATTGAATTTCCTATTTTATTGCATGAAAGGATAAAAAGGCAAGAGGAAATTAATACCTTGAGGCATTCCCAAGAACCATTGGTGTGAGATCAAGTAACCATCGATAGATTGAAGACCCTTGACAATAAATGGACCCAATAAATTACCTTCTTGTTTAGTAGAATTAAAGAGGGGTAGATTGTGGAGTTTTCTATAGAATATCATACTTCCTTTAGTGTTGTTGAATGAGAGTTTGAAGTTGCATTTAGAGGAAAATTGCTAGAAGAAATATTGATGTGGATTAAGATGTTGTTCATGGAAAAAGGGTTGATCCAGATGAGGCTTAATAGCATGGATGAGTAAGTCCCTCCCTTCAAGGGTATTTAAAGAAATAGGAAGATGATATAAGAATACAAAAAGAGAGATGGATCTAGAGGCATAGAAGAAAGAAAGAGTGGAAAGATATGAAAGAATCAATGTGGTACAAGAGGTTGTTTGAAAGATATAGTCCATCAATTCAAGTAAAAGGGAAGAATACATGGTAGAAATTAGTAGTAGGGTAAAGAAGAAACACCAAAAGGAAGCACACAAAGAGTGTGTTATTATAGAGAACGCATTGGGGGTGCACGTAGAAGTGACTCAAACACTGCAAAGAAGTAGTGTCCAAGAGGCGACATCCCTATCCCACACGAAAATAGATGACAATAGATTAGATGTAGATATGTTGGTCCCCAACAATTGATTATAAATAATGAAGGAATGGATGAAGAAGAGAGTGACATTTTGGTGATCAAGGCAATTAGTGTTGACATGTTGAAGGAGTCAATTTGTGCCTTCGTACAAGTTGGAGATAAGGTCTCCATTAAATGGTTGACAGCAGGATGGATCTGCATCTGATTCGGATCAAATTTCCATCATTGTAATCTTCCCATTAGACATGCATTTTGAATGGTGTGATTAGACACCACTAGCTTAGGTTGGAGGGAAGCTCATCGAGCCCCTCTTGTATAAACTCTTGTATTGTTGCAGTAGAGTAAGTTAGAGAAAGAGAGAGACGAGACTCAGTTGCAACTCAGACTCACATTGTAATGGATATTCCACTATTAATAGAAACAACAGTTTTTCCTGTTTGCAAATTTTTGCATAATGGATGATTTGTTATGAATGTCATTCGTATGTATTCGAGTTGTAGATGTATGTTAGAAATAATCTGTAGGGATAGAGATATAGTCTTCTATCTGTTAGTGCGTCGGATTAAGTCTAGTTCTCTAGGCTAAGTGCAAGTAGTGCGTGACAAAGGGTGGAAAATATGTGAGCCGATGCAAGGGGTGTGTGTCCAAACTCAGTGGAGTCAAAAGAAAAGCTACCAAGAGGGCACACTAGGATAATTCACAGACTCGGAGGGAAATTTCAAGGTTGTTGAACACCTTGGAAAGAGAGACTGTGTGGGAGGAAACACAACACATGGTTAATGAAGACTCTAAAATACTCTATCAGGAGATCATAGAGCAAGTGCAAGCATGCACAAGAGAAACACATTCTGGAGTGTTAGAATCCTTAAGAGAATCCTAGAATTACTGAACATTCTGAGGAAGGAAGGCTTTGCAAGAGTGCATCGACAAAGGAAAGGAGATGCCTTAAGACTTCCATATAGGCTAAGGGAGGAGTCGTTGAAAGGATTACCTGAGCGCAAGGAGTGTGCCAAGGACTCAGTAAGTTCATATTACAATCTCATGAGGAAAATCATTAAGTTTCCAGGGGGCACGAGAATATCGACTGAAGGATTTCAGAGGAACTGGGAACCTTGAAGGTTTTAAAGCCAAGCAAAGTCACAAGAGAGTTGTGTAGAACTCTGCAAGGAGGGAAGAAGGAGCTCAAAGACAGCCTAAGTATTGAGAAGGGAAGCAACTCTAAGTGTGCAAAAGGGAACGAGGACGCACAAAGTCCTAAAGTTCTGAATTAGTTAGGACCGTCCATCGTCAGTATTGAAAGGTGGCAGAAGATCGATGAATTTAGGAGCGAATTCTCTGAAAGTGTTGACACAGCCTACAAGAGAAGACCCAAGGTTCAACGCTACAACAATGCACCAAAAAAACCCTAAGTACCGGCCTTTTCGGCAACACCTGCGAAGCAGATGAATTCTCACCCGAGGTAGAGGAAAGGGTAGTTGCAGGACTCAGGTGTCTACAACCTTAGCTAGGACACAGGTTTGTGATTATAATACTTAATAGAGCACTTAGCACAGTCAGTTCATCATTATTTAACCAATATCTACTTCGCAGATAAAACAGAGCATCGCAACATTCACCCATATCTAATGTATCTAAGCACTTAGCATAGAGAAATAGATTAGATCTAGCAGATTCGAGCACTAAGAAAGTTCACATAGGTCAAATCTAGAATCCAGGGTCATCATAAGCACAAAGAACAAATAGATCTATCTATTTATATCAAAGCACTTAGCAAGTAAAAACATAAACACATCAGAACATCGCACAGAGCAGAATAACACAATATTTATGTGGTTCACCTCCACCCCGGGGCTACGTCCACCAACTCTTCTTCTTTATTAGCTTCAATCACTCATCTACATGCACAGAGCCACAAAAACCCTACTCCACATAGGACAGGAGATCTACGCACACCTCACTGGATCCTCCTTCCCTGAGCTAGGTCTAGCACAAAGCCTTTCACAGTCTATTACAACCACTTGCACTTAACTCTACAAGTTTCTCACAATATTCACAGAGCATATACAAACCATACTTGCACTTAGCACTTATCTTATCGTCCAGGATACTTATGTCACCTAGCTACTTATTTATACTTTACAAAATAGGCCTAAACATGGGTAAACCCATGGGCTGACATCCCATACCCGTTACATATTCCCAAATCCCAAAAAGGACCCAAAAAGGGGCCAAGATCTTGTGATATTTTCTTTGTCTTGTGCTCTGCCTTTGACGGGATGTCGAAGTCCCAAAATAGGTCAAACTTGACCAAGGATCTCCCAAAACTTGGTCAAGGGCCAACAAGTCCCCAACATGCACCTATGACTCATCCTGAGTCACTCTAGTCTGACTAGTTCTGCTTCAAACACCTCGAGCTTGGCTCAAGCTGCTTCGACTTGCTATTGTGCTATGGCCTCCTGTTCAACGAACTCTTGGATGACTGCATAGCTGATAGGTCCCTCTAGACGTTGTTCAGTTGTAGTGACAACCTGCTCTAGCTCTGCTCCTTGGCCTTCTACCTCTATAAACAATTGATAGGCCTTATCTTGTACAGGTTAGAGTTTCTAAGTTACTTCCATAAATTTTCTTTGGATAGTGTGGATATGTTGTTGGGCAGTCCACTTCTCTTGGGAGCACTTCATTCTTTCCACAACTGACAGGGGCTTTAGTTGCACCTGTATCTTTTTGGCTTGATACTTCGCCTCTTGGAGCCGCGACTCCAGTGCCTTCAGTTCCAGGTTCTCTGTGAGTTATTCATAAGTTTGGGCACTATGATCAGTGAGTTGCTTACATTATAGGGTAAGAGCCTTTAGCCTTTCAACTGCGCTCCAAGCAGTTGCTTCTCTTTGGTCTCTTACATCTTGTGGGGTCTCAGGTACAGTGCGTAGCTCCAAATTTGTTATGTGTTGTTGTAGCTGCTGGATGGATTCTACGATCTGGTTCACCTGTTGTGTAACTCGGTCTTCTGCCTTGATTTCTAAGACTGTCACAGAGAGAAGTGCTATGTTGACCGCTTCTTTTACTTTGAGTTTCTCCATGAGCAATTGTTCCTTTTCTTGTTGTAGTTGTTCTTTTTCTTCATCAAACTTCACTTGGAGAGCAAGCTTTTCCTGTTCTGCAACACTGCTTTTCTCTATGAGTACTCCTTGTAATTGTGTCAAAGCCTGGGTGGCTTGCTCTGTTTCTTCATGTGCTCGTCAAAGGCAAGATTCGACTGTATCGACTAGGCAGTGGAGTTGGGTTGGCTCATCTCCCAATTCTGGTTCTCTCGACGCAGTGGAGACTATGCGGATGGACTGTAGGGCCTGTTGTACCCCTCGAAGTTCAGTCTCAATTCGATCAAACATCTCCTCTTGCTTTGCTTCTTGTTTCTCTACTATTTCCAGTGAAGCATCTTGCAGGGCTGCTATGAGGAAGTCGAAGTCATCGGAGGTGAGGACAGTCTACATCTTGGTCATGGTGGCCTTCGATTTCATCTAGGAGGAAGGTTTTGGAGGTGAACCTTTCCTCTTCTTCAGGGGATCAATATCATCTCCTTGCTTCTGTTCAACTTTTTTTCATCTAACTCTTCGCCATCACCTCCTTTCTCTGGTGATATGGAAGTAGTCTTCACGGATTCACTGTCTAATCCTTGGGTCTCTTTGGTCTTCTTTGTCCTGCTAGGTCCGAGTGTATCCTACGTTGTTTCTGGGCTATTGATGTCGGATATCTCCGCAGGGTTTTCTAGAATAAGGAGGTTTGTCGACCAGTCCTTAGTGATCTCCTCTAAGTCCTCCTCTATCAGCTTATTATAGGATTGAAGTTGTTGCTAGTGTTCGTCGGCGCGCGTTGTGATGTAAATAAAATGTTGATCTGCGTTGAACTTCATCAAAGGCTTGAACCGGTGTAGAGCGTTCGGAGTCATGCGAGGCTCGGACTATATGGCTATCTTCAGCTGATTGCAGTCGGAATGAAAAACAACATTTGACTGCCATTGTTTATTCATGTTGCTTGAATACCAAAGGGTAGCGAACTTCGCGGCTAGCGGTTCAAAAGGCTCAATGTCCAGGAAGGTCACACCGTCTGGCATCTCCCAGGCAATAAAAGCTATAAGGATCAAGATTCAGCTAAAATTAAATTCATATCCTTTATCATGTGCTTCTCTACAGTCAAGTTCCAACTAGTTCACCAGGTACTTCACCCAGTTCATCTGAAGGCCTTCCGCGCACTTCCCTGCGAGGTCAACTACAAGACCGGTGACTTGGGTAGGTCGGTTATTTCATACTAACTTCCTTGCAATCAACTGACAAGCGAGGCACACTGTGCCACTCTGGATAGAAGCTACCTTTTATCCTCGAGTTCCCTTATCGACATCTCCATAAGTGTCCTTGATCTTTTGTGCTAGAGAGTGATCCATGGCTTTTCCTGGGTAAAACTCTTGTGGATCAGGTCCTTTCATACTCAAGCCCATGATCTGATTGATCAGCGTTGAATCAACTATTATACAGTGGTTTAGCCACAAATAACCACCATTGTAACAAGAAAGCAACAGCTTGACATGGGCATTGAATTCTTGGTGTCTACCAAAGTGGGGAATCTTCATGACATTCAACAGGGTGGACTGCGCGAGGTTCATAGTCCACGACTGGGGGATTATCTTCGAATTCTTCCCCTTAGTTATGGTCAAGTACTTATGTGGGGCAAGCATGTTATAGACTTTGTGATCTCTGAGGTTGAAGTCGCTAAACTTCAACACTGCAATCTTATCATGGTCTGCTCAAACTACGTGTATCCCCTTCAGGAGGTACGTCATAACCAAGGTGTATTCAAAATCTCTGGGCACGCTGTCTCGATTTACTACACCGCTTAGAGGTGGTATGTAGGCGGATAATATGGTCGGGATCAATTTTTCATTCACTAGATCATCCCTGTGCTTGGTTCACTTTTTATCTGATGGTCAGGATGGTCCAGCTCCATGAGCAGTTGACAAAGAGGTTGGCAGTCCTCTAGTGAATGATGCTTGTACACCTGTAGACATTGACATGACTCTTTCGATCATGAGGTCGATCAAAAATTCTTCAACAACTTTCTCTTCCATGCTCAATTTGTCCGACATACATGCTCGAGGTTAACAATCTCAGGTTTGGAGGGTAACTTAGACATAGTAATGAGATAGAGAGAAAGATCGCGATGATCACTGTGAAAAATAAACTTAGTCTGCGGGCTCAAACTCTCGGTTGGAAAAAGTGTTTGCAGTGCATGGTGCGATGAGATAAATAGTTAACTTGACAATGGATCTCTTGCAATGGGTCATAAGCCTTTAATAACATTGTTTTGTCTATTACGACGCAGTTCTAACGATCTGATGGTGAGTTGTCTGACCATAAATTCCTTTCTACCAGTTCGGAGAATTGGTCTAACTGTTATAATGTCCCCAATGGCTATATTGCTTCGCCATGGCGAAGTGTCATGTGTCGTTGTTTTGATATCCCGGTGAAGCTCCAATTTTGAAAATTTTCCATCTGCAAGGTTCCCTCTGGAACCTTTTGCAAGTTGTCGATCTTATCTCTCTTATTAATTAGCTTTCTATCCTTCTTCCCAGTGAGATTCGTCTCAGTATGCCTTTTTCCATTCTGATTCTTATCTTCTTTTTACTTAGATTCTTTCCTAAGATTCAAGGGTGATCCTTCTTCTTTATCTGGAATAGGTACTTCAATCTTCTGTGGGTCTTCTAGTGTTCTTGCAACTTCGACATCCGGGTCTCTGGTGTTAAATAGCTTCAATATTTTCTTTTGTTCTTCAATCAAGTGTACGATCCTTCTAGTCATGAATTATTTTAACTCTTGCTTCTTTTGCTCTAAAAATTCCTCTTCTTCTTGCCTTCTGGCCTGATCTCTTTCAATCCAAGGTTCTCCTGGTAGCATGGTAAATGGGGCATTGTTCTCAATAAATTTAATAATCTCAAAATATTCCTCTGTCAAAGTTCCATTGGCATTCATAGGTATCCGAGTGAGCTTTCCACATCGGTTTATCAGCTTTCCTTTGAATAGTCTTCTTCCTCCTAATGAAGGAATCATAGCAGGCCTCTCTATAGCTTCCCAAGTTCTCTCTTTCATGATATTCACCTTTGTTTCCTCATCTAGAACACAGTCAATGTCGAAGTCTCCTATTCTTGCTTCAAGGCATTCTTTTTCTTTGAAGATCTATGATAATCTGACATGTCAGTGGTCATTCAGGGTTTTTTTCATCTGTAGCAATACTTTCTCTAATTCTTTTTGGGATTCTATCATAATCTTAGTTTTTGGATCTGCCTTAGGGTTTTCTTGGTTCATATTCATTCTTTAAACCTTAGCAATCATTCTAGGGAAATCCAATACTTCATGGTTCATGGATTTACAACAAAGACAACTAGGTCTTCTCCCAAGGAATTCCTTAGCAAGATGTCTCGGTCTTCTGCAACTATAACAGAGGGTTAATCCTCTCTTTCTTTTAAATGATCCCCAGCCTTTCCTACACTACGCGCTAGGATCATGGTAGCTAACCTGCAAACATTCTTTCTAGGATCCTGCATACACTTATTAGTCCAAACATTCTTTCTATGCATAGGTATAACATATTTTTCACTATTCTTATCAGATCTACTCATATAAAATCTTATTTCATCTATTAATACCCTAGTTTTCAAGCTAGGATAGAATCTATCAAACATACCTAGATCCATATAGTTGAAACAAAAATTTCCACTTATCTTACTTCTACATAGCACAAAGCTTTCAAATCTATAACTTTTCAATATTCTTACATTTATCAGAGCACAGAGCTTTCAGATCTTACCTCTTTTAATAAAAAAGTCTCAGTTTTACTTTTCTCAGAGCACAAAGCTTTCATATCTTACCTCTTTTCTTCATATCGGACTTATTTTCCTTAGCACAGAGCTTGTCAAACTAAGTAGAGTATTGTGCACTAGAGAAACAGATCTACACACAGAGATTTCACAATTTTAGGTTGAATTTTTGCACAAAGCTTCTTCTTCCTCAGTTCCCAGCAATCACAGTTTCAGTTCCCAGCAACGGAACCATTTGTTGGCATAGGGGCAAACCCAGGGTTCAAAGCTACAACAGCACACCAACAAAACTGTAACTATTAGACCTTTCGGCAACACCTGCGAAGCAGATGAAGTCTCACCCGATGTAGAGGCAGGGGTGGTTGCAGGACTTAGGTGTCTGCAACCTTAGCTGGCACACAAGTCTGTGATTATAATACTTAATAGAGCACTTAGCACCATCATTTCATCATTATTTAACCAATATCTACTTCGTAGATAAAACAGAGCATCACAACATTCACCCAGATCTAATGTATCTAAGCACTTAGCATAAAGAAATAGATTAGATCTAGTAGATTCGAGCACTAAGAAAGTTCACATAGGTCATATCTAGCATCCAGGGTCATCATAGGCACAAAGCACAAACAAATATATCAATATATATCAAAGCACTTAGCAAGTAAAGACATAAACATATCATAACATCGCACAAAGTAGAATAACACAGTATTTACGTGGTTCACCCCCACCTTGGGGCTACGTCCACCAACTCTTCTTCTTTATTAGCTTCAATCAGTCATCTGCATGCACAGAGCCAAAAAAACCCTACTCTGCATAGAACAGGAGATCTACAGGCACTTCGCCAAATCCTCCTTCCCCGAGCTAGGTCTAGCACAAAGCCTTTCATAGTCTATTACAACCACTTTCACTTAGCTCTACAAGTTTCTCACAATATGCACAAAGCATCTACAAACCATACTTGCACTTAGCACTTAGCTTATCAGCCAGGCTACTTATGTCACCTAGCTACTTATTTATACTTTACAAAATAGGCCTAAACATGGGTAAACCCATGGGTTGGCATCCCATACCCGTTACATATTCCCAAATCGCAAAAGGACCCAAAAAGGGGTCGAGATCCCACGATCTCTACTTCATCTTGCGCTCCTCCTTCGACAGGCTTTCGAAGTCCCAAAATAGGTCAAACTTGACCAAGGATCTCCCAAAACTTGGTCAAGGGCCAACAAAAAGGTTTTCCAAGAGCAAACAAGGTCTTTCGTGAAGTCGCGAAAGCAGAGTTGATCCTAGTCATTAAAGCTGGGAAGGGCACGTGGCAAAGATCCATGGACTTCGAAGGAAGAACCCTTCAAAGAAAAGGAAGGAGGAGAACACCTGAAGATATGGGAGCCGAAGCAATCATGGTCATCCATTGAGATAGGCCATGTGGTATTAGATCAGCGCTTCATTGATTCGCAAATCGGGAGAAGAGAATGTAGGAGAAGTGAATAATTCTAAAGGACAAAGTCACAAGGTAGATCATAGTCGTTGGTTTTGATGAGAACGTGGACTGTAGATCTCGTTCTGGAGAATTCACCGATTTAGGATCGAGAAAAAGGGAGAAAGCATCTCATAAAAGTTCCGAAGCACGTAGTCGCAAAGGGAGCTAGCCCACGGTCGTAGTCCATGGTCACATAAAAAGAGAGGAGCCTAGAAGAGGTGATAGCGTCCACTAGCATTAATATTTGAACAATGCTAAGGAGAGGGTTTGTGGGTTCCAAAAGACCTGTGTCAAGGAAGGACGGACCTAGGTAAGTGAATCAGATTCTAGCAAGGATCCAAAGAGTCGCTCCGACTCAGTGATTCGAACGATCCAAGACCAGGAGGTCGAGCAACCCTTTGGAGGGAAGGGGGTTTGCGCTAGAGTAGTATCAGAGCACAATTTTTGTTTGTAGACTTCAGGAGAAGGGGACGTTGGAGATGCTCTCAGTTACATAGTGAACAACAGGCTTTCTAGGAGAGCAGGTAGAAGGTGAAAATGGCTACTGAAGGCCATAGAAGTAGTCGAAGGAGAGACTTCTTGCAGAAAAGTAAGATAGAGATGGATAAGGAGCTCAAAGAAATAAGGGCAGAGATGGAGAGGATATCATTTAAGATGCAGCATGAGGCAAAGGTGCACTGGAAATACGAGTGGCCTTTGAAAAGGACAGCTAAGTGGCCTGTTCGAAAGTTGTTATCCCAGAAGTGACAATAGGTGTTGAGGAGGTGGTTGAGATATGTCGAAAGCCTTAGTAGCAAGGGAAAGAGATCTGGGAGGAATCTCATAGGTTTCCAGGTGGTCAATGTGAAGGGATCAGTTGATCTCGTAAACTGCCAGGAGGACAGAGGAGACATCCCAAATTTCCAAATGAGAAAGGTAGAAGAGATGAGCTCGGCTGAGAGTTCATGTCAGCAAGGGTTGTTGACAAATGGAGAGATGGAAGAAAGGTCTCATTTGTATAAAGATTCATGCGGAACTGTCAACCGTGTGAATGAAGATGATGACAAGTTGAAAACTTTCATAATGGGGGAGAAGGATCAGAGGAGCGTTCTGACCATTGGAGGGGTCGAGATATTCCTACTAAGAAACTGAGGATAGGTTAGCACAGATGTTATAGGTGCAATCGAAGGACAGCAAGTTGAGACTGTCATGGAAGAGGAGGAACATATACTAAAGTCTTTCCCAACAAAATAAGAGCACCCAGTTGAGTTACTCACTCAGTGGGAATTGGAGTTAAGGGCCCTGGAGGATTGGTTGGATAGTCCAGAACCATAAGGTGGCTACAAAGAAATAGCCCTGCCAGAGGGGACATACTAGCATGAATTGCAGTTGGAGAGAGTTGGAATGGAACCAGTCGAATAACTAACAGGAGTTAATCTTTCAGAAGAAATATTTGAACAATAGTTCAGCGGTGAGAATGCAGAATTGGAGTCTTCATCGGTGTGGCCAGTCAACATCACAAGGGCTGAAATCCACATGGGAGATCAGAATGAGTGACCTAGGGAGAGACATGAAGAGTTGCAGTCGAGAAGACTGCACAAGACGAGTTAGCCAATGAAGTAGCTGGAAGAATTCGTAGAGGAGATACAAAAGCTGATGTTGAGGTCAATAGAGGAAGTTATTATCAAGGAGAAGCTAGATAGAAGGTAACCTGCACAAGCAGCAGGGAAGATGCAACAACAGCAGCAGCGAAACCAAGGACCAGGAAGACAACTCCAAGAGAAATTTTTGGATCCAGGAGGATTTCAACAGAGTCGGGAAGCTCATGAGCAGAAGCTCATGAATTTTCGTAGTTGTGGAGTATGATGCAAGAGCATCACTCCATCTCAACACTCGCTAGTTGATTAGCATGAGTGGTGCACATTAGAGGAAGGGAGAGGTGTCACCCTCTCATTTTTCCTTCGAGAATCAAAGGCATGATCAAGGAAATTAATGCCGACATGTTGAAGGAGTCAAGTTGTGCCTTCGCACAAGCTGGAGATAAGGTCACCATTAAATGGTTGATGGTAGGAGGGATCTGCATCCGATTCAGATCAGATTTCCATCATTGTAATCTACCCATTAGACATGAATTTTGAATGGTGTGATTAGACACCACTATCTTAGGTTGGAGGGAATCTCGTCGAGCCCCTCTTGTATAAACTATTGTATTGTTGCAATAGAGTAATTTAGATAAAGAGAGAGAGAGACAAGACTCGATTGTATCTCAAACTCACATTGTAATGGACATTCCACCATTAATAGAAACAACAGTTTTTCCTGTTTGCAAATTTCTGTATAATGGATGCTTTGTTATGAATGTCATTCGTATGTATTTGAGTTGTAGATGTATGTTAGAAATAATCTATAGGGATAGAGATATATTCTTATATCTGTGAGTGTGACAGATTAAGTCTGGTTCTCTAGGATAAGTGCAAGGAGTGCACGACAGAGGGTGGAAACTCTGTGAGATGACACAAGGGGTGTGTGTCTAAACTTAGTGGAGTCAGAAGAGAAGCTACTAGGAGGGCATACCAGGATAATTCACAGACTCGAAGGGAAATTGCAAGGTTGTTGAACAACTTGGAATGAGAGACTGTGTGGGAGGAAACACAACGCAGGGTTACTGAAGACTCTGAAATACTCTGCTAGGAGGGCATAAAGCAAGTGCAAGGGTGCACAAGAGAAACACATTCTGGAGTGTTGGAATCCTTAAGATAATCCCACAATTACTGAACATTCTCAGGAAGGAAGGCTTTGCAAGAGTGCATCGACAAAGGAAAGGAGATGCCTTAAGACTTCCAGATAGGATAAGGGAGGAGTCATTGAAAGTATTAGCTGAGCGCAAGGAGTGCACCAAGGACTCTATAAGTTCATATTACAATCTCATGAGGAAAAGCGTTAAGTTGTCAGGGGGGTATGATAATATCCACTGAAGGATTTCAGAAGAACTGGTAACCTTGAAGGTTTTCAAGCCGAGAAAAGTTGCAGGAGAGATGCACAGAACTCTGGAAGGCATGCAAAAGGAGCTCGAAGACAGCCTAAGTCTCGAGAATGGAAGAAGTTCTAAGTGTGAAAAAGGGACCGAGGACGTGCGAAGTCCCAAAGTTTCAAACTAGTCAGGACCATCCATCATCAGTATTGACAGGTGGCAGAAGATCAAGGGATTCAAGAGCGAGTGCTCCGAAAGGTTTTCCAAGAGAAAAAAAGGGCTTCGCGAAGTTGCGAAAGCAGAGTTGATCCTAGTCATTAAAGCTGGGAAGGGCACATGGAAGAGATCCACGGACTTCGGAGGAAGAACCCTTCGGAGAAAAGGAAGGAGGAGAACACCCGAAGAGCTAGGAGATGAAGCAATCCTGACCATCCATTGAGATAGGGCATGTGGCATTAGATCATCTCTTCATTGATTCACCAATCGAGAGAAGCTAAGGTAGGAGAAGTGAAGACTTCCGAAGGATGAAGTGAATCAGGTTCCAACAAGGAGCTGAAGAGTCGCTCTGACCCAGTGATTCGAATGATCCAAGACCGAGATGTCAAGCAACCCTTTGGAGGGAAGGGGGTTTGCGCCAATGGCATAGATTCAAGGTGAGACAGTTGTGTTAACAAACAAAGTATAGGATTTATCTAAAGGAAAATAAATGCATGGAAACATCTAGTGTGCTATGTGCAAAATATAAGGGCACAATAGAAATGATTTCCCAGTGATGGGTAATTATACTACCATAGGAATTAAACCCATTCCCCATAGGATATAACTTAGATTTATATGAAAATTACAAACAAGGGGGATGCGACACATATTATTGTCATATGATACAAAAGTATCAAATGACTACAAATATGTCATTCTACAAAATTTGCAAATTCATGGGACATGACATGAACAACTATAGTTCATTGTAATTGATAAAGGAAAACACAGTGGACACCTATCAAGTGTAGGGGAAAAAAGATAATGGAGGTTGAGGATATGGAGGATTCAAAGGAAACAGAAAAGGTAGATATGGAGGTGTGAGAATATTGAATTGTTTCAATTATGGAGAATTTAGACATATTGCATGGCATTGTACAAAACCATGATTACTCTTCACCTATTATCATAGTACAAACCATAAAATAAAAGAGTTCCTAGATTTGATAAAGAAATGGGAAGAAAATAAAGTTCACATTGTGATGAAAGAGCTATGTAGAGAAGATGGATGCACTACATAGGCACATGTAATAATAAAAGGTAGTGTAAGAATTGGGTTGGATGCAATAGCAATAATCATTGGGAAAATTAGAAAAGCTATGCCCACCCCACCAAAGTTTGATGCAAGAAGACAAAAATAATTGTTGTGTGATAGAGACACTGAAGAATGCACCTGACTATGAGAGGAAGGCATAAACGAGTAGGATCCAAAAAGATGAGTTTTCTAGATATGTTAGTGGTTTTTTGAAATGTTGATTAAGTTGTTGAGTGATCAAAAGTTATCTAGGTGAGTAACAAATATCTTATCGAGATAATTTATGATATTTGAGGATGATGAACTCATTTTGGCTCCCATTCATGAACATAACAATAAACAAGTTAAAAAATCAGAGAAGAAGGATAGGAAAAGAATTCAAGATGACCATGGAGTTCGGAGGTTATGAAATAAAGGATGTCATGTTGGATCTAGGATCGAATGTGAACATTCTCCCTAAGAAATCATGGGAGCTGATGGGGAAGCCAAATTTGGTTTGGTCACCCATTTAGCCAAGACTAGTAAATTGGTACAAGATTGTCCCTATTGGAAGAGTGGAATATGTGGAGGTAAAAATATATGGGTGAAAAATATGGCTTATTTCTAAGGGATTGAGATTATGGACAAGATGGAACCCTACCCATCCTTGTTGGGTATAGGCTGGGTGTTTGACAATGATATTATTTTGAATCTTAAGAAAAAAGCGATGTCATTTATGCGCATATACAAAAGTGGCTAAATTTTGTATATGCACATATACGGAAGTGGTCGGCTTCTGTATATGTGCATATACAGAAGCCACCTTTCGTATATGTGGATATACAGAAGCCACCTTTCGTATATGTGCATATACGGAAGTACACCACTTCTGTATATGCGCATATATGAAAGATGGTTCCTGTATATGCGCATATACAGAAGCCGACCACTTACGTATATGTGCATATACGAAATCCAACCACTTTTTTATATGCACATATATAGAAGTTGACCACTTTTGTATATGCGTGCATATATGGAAGTCGATCACATACATAATTGCACATATACAGAAGCCACCTTCCATATATGTGCATATACATAAGTGGTCAGCTTCAGTATATGCGCACTTATGTATATAGGCATATAGGGAATCACACATTTACGAAAGCATCCTTCTATACATATCGGTATATATACTTCGTATATATACTAAGTATATATACCAACATATATACCTAGTATTTATACTGGTATATATATTAAGTATATATACTAAGTATATATAACAACACATATACCTAGTAGGTATATGCATATGTGTTGGTATATATACTTAGTATATATGTCATTATATATACTTAGTATATATACCGGTATATATACTAGGTATATATGTCAACATATATATATATATATATATATATATATATATATAGATATATTGTAACATCCCCAGCCACCGACCAGCCTGGTAACGCCACTACTCAGAGACTTCACTTAGCTCCGATACCAAACTATAACATCCTCAGCCAACACACCGGGTAATGTTACCATTGCAGAATATACACTTATATAATATATGCATTTTAATGAATTAAACACTTAATCACAGAATTACTGCTACCATACATAATCAATGGAACTAATAGTAGTTCATATACGCAACAGAATACATGATAACATTCAAGCATCACAAACATGCATAACATATAATTAAGCATAGACTGATACTTATCTTTTCAACTGGAGTAACAAAACCAACTACGTGTAGACCTTCCATGAACCTCCTAGCCTTAGACCACACTGCTCATCACTCTCAGCAGTAGGTCACCCCTGAGCTGGGACTAAGCTCCACCAGGCAAGGGATTCCTAGGCTAGGCAAGGTCAATAGGGAAGTCACACATTTAAGAGGAAGGATTCTCTCCCAGGAGCCACTTACGCCCATTGCTCACAGACTCTCATTCCCCACATCAGAGATGATTTAAAGGATGGAAATTTATTTTAAAATGTAGAAACCTTGGCGAATCTTACGAATCCTTCATATGCCAACTATAAAATGTTTGGCGATATTTTTGTAAAAATATTCAAATATCTAAGGATTTTATATAGTTTGTATAAAATTTTGGTGATTTTTAAGGTAAAATAATTTTATCCTATAGAATTTGGGCGAATCAATTTTAGAATAGCTAATCTTTTTTCGGGGAAAAACCTTGGAAAATTAGCCCATGAGCGAAATTTATCCCCTAAAATCATCCCTGCCCCACATGCATGTCCCACCCCATGAGTATACACCTTCACTGTCACACAGTCCATTGGTTGCTTCACTCCCTTTCCTTGGGCTTCAGCAACAGGCCAGACCAGAATTCTCATAGCTCTGTAGCAGCTAGGGACCCCTTCCAAGAATTCTCACTTCCTCAACACACTCTCTCTCTTGGAGAAATTTTCTCACAGGCCTGACAACCTGCCTCTTTAATGCACAACCACCTCTCTCACCTGGAGAGAGTGTTTCTCACAGGCCTGAAAACCTGCTTCTTCAACCACTTTCGACTCAATTCCAACAAGGTACGGGTGACAAAAACAACAACAAGGAAAACGGTTATGAACACCCAACCAGTAACAGTCAAACACTAAGACATAGCAAGGTTTAAGCGGTTACAGGGTGCGTCAGGCTTCTCAACAAGAAACACAGGACAACTTCACGATTTGTTTTTTTAGATATGCATGAGGGTATGCAGAGGTTGATCGCAGAGGCACAATAGCTTAGATGACAGATCAGTCCATAGGTTTTCCCCACTGGGTTCAGGGTGCGGGGCAAGAAAAACACAGAGGTCGATGTGCAGGTCTCTGGTTCAGACAGAGGATGGAAGAATGACCGACCCCCAACACGAACTGATGCTTCAGCTTTAACTGCATGTGCCCAGGTCGACACTTGTCTTCATGGAGATACATGCGCTCCACTTGACACTTGTTCCCTTTCCTAGGAACTTAGGATAAAAAACTTGTCTTTCACACAGCTTTTGGAATAATAATAAATTATTGTTCTCAAGGACTTAAGCCTTTAATATTAGACCCTCTTTCCAAACTTTCATCCCCCTCTCCCTTACCCATCCTTTTGGAATATTAGTCCCCCATCACTCTTTCTTCGTGGTCGGTCTACACACAACAATGTTTATATTTTATTAATGATCTGCATAATTACATATACAAAATTAGGCTCCCAGCCTTTAACACCTAGGCTCTTCGGCCTAATAAACACATAAGCCCACCAACTTATATACACTTGTCTCACCATCCTATAAACATAATTACAATTTATAATATAACTGGGGCACGTCCTTGGGGTATTACAATCCCCTCCCCTTATTTTTGCATTGTCCTCAGTGCAACTCTTTACGCAACATCAGCAAGATTTCCAAAATCTTCAAAAATATGCAGGTATTCTTCCCGCATAACATCCTCATGGTCCCATGTCCCGTCCTTGGGACCGTACTGGGTCCACTAGACCTTTACAAGCCCTATGGCTCAATTCCAGAGCTATTTGATCTTCCGGTCCAATATGTGCACCGGATGCACTTGCAAGATGCCTTCTTGCTCCACCTGAATCACATTCCAATTAATAACATGATTAGCATAAGGTATATATTTCTTAAGAAATGAAACATGAAACGCATTATGTACAGTCATGGATGCAGGTAATGAAAGCATATATGCAATGTATATATATGTATATATAGGCAATTCTAATAACATTATAACATGTATACAAGATACACAACATACAATAAATAGAGAATTGATACTTATCTTTTGATTGAGAATACCTTCCACATCAACATGGTCTAGACCAAGGTACCAAACCTCAGCAGCACTCCAACCAACAGTCTCTCCTTCCTCACATGACTGTCCCACCCCAGGAATGTACACCTTCACTATCACACAGTCCATCAGCTACTACACCTCCCTTTCCTTGGGCTTCAACAACATGTCAAACCGGAAGTCTTAGAGCACCATGGCTCGAGGAGTTCCAACTGCCCTCAGAGGTCTCCAATCAACAACTTCTCGAGCTACTCTTTGTAGTTAACATTATAACTTTAATCAACATCATCTCATCTGCATCACCCCACATGCAGTTATCATGAGAGAACGTAAAATAATTCATTTAGGAACTCAAACTTAGTTCAAAAATGAATTCAACTTTTTTCCCCAAAACATGAAATTATATTTCATAATTCTTCTTGGTTGTTTCCATATTAAGATTGCAACCTTCCTTGTGGTTTTCAACAAGCACCACACTGCATACCATTTGCCTGCAAGGCTTCATCTTGCATACTGCCAACAATTGTCAGTATTTCTTGTACATCATAATTCAATTGCAATATGTACAGAACCATATGCAGTGAATTTAGAATTGTCTACATCTAGAAATTCAATCATAATTACCAAACAATTTAATAAAATAGAATGACTTGTCATTCTATGCATATGCATGTTCATGGTAATATATGTAAGTTCTTTACTTCTTTTTCTGAACATGAAAATTTCATATAGTTAATTCTCATGTGGCTACTTGACTTGCAACTTTCCTGTTGCATTGTCTAACACCTCCCTGAAATGTCCTCAACTTCATGAGTTAACAACATTTCAGTTGTTAGTAACACTTATTTCCATGAAATAATAAAACATATTCAACCATTGCATTTAGTATACAATTCTATGACTTACTATGCATTAGTGCAATTCTCAATGCATACTTATTTAGTGCACCTTGCATTGAATTACATAATGCTCTTTATCTCAATCATGTATCTCACCATCCATAAGTTGGAATTCGGGCCAATGTGTTGACACATTCTCCACACACTTCCTATTGTCTTCCCAATTAATTGGATGCCTTCCCTTTCGACTTGAACACTACACCAAGAATATAATTATGTGGTGTTCATTAGTGTTAGAAAAAAGGTTGCAGTCGAAATATTACTTAAAGGTAGGAATCTTTTAGTATCTATGTGACTCATGACCTTTCCATATCCATACCTTGCCATATCCAACCATTTCCTAGTCTCATACATGACTATCTTACTGGCATTCATTCCTATAACAAGTTCTTATCTTTTAATTCTTTGGTTATTTCCCCATAACCAAATTAACCTGACATTATACTATGTCAATGTGTGCATTCAGAACCTAAAAGCTTTGAATTAATACAGGCCTCCAACCTTTACCACATCCAGTGGTATGCACTCAATAATATAATCATGTGATTTTATAAAATAACTCTGGCTGAAGAAATTCTTACCTAAATTTCCTTTCAGCAATTATGCAAAAAGAGTAATAAAAACTCATACCTGCATGATTGCCATTAATAAATTTTATACTACCTGAATGTCTGATGGAAGTAGAAGCTTTCGTGCTTCTTTTATCAAACTTATAACCAACACTTCATCTCGTTGCTGCTTCCCTCCTTATGCAACAACATCACCAAAAACACTTGCAAACACGCAAGCATTATTTCCTCTGGCTAACCCAACAAGTTGTAACATACTCGTTGCCATAGAAATTGCAGCAACTTCTTTCTCCCTATAAAACTTTTCCTTGTTGATCCCAGAAGTCTACAATTCTTCCCAGATTCTTGAATCTTCTTGTGCTCCCACTGTGATCACTGTGCATGACTATTCCTTCCCTAAGCACTTTCGATGTAGTGCCCCCACCTCAGTAGGGTATGTTGACCTCCCAGTCAAAGGATATTCAACTCTTAGAGCTGGAGCATCTTTTCGGGTCCCTACTAGAACCTCCACGAAACAAATCCATAGGCCTTGCGTGAAACCTCACCCGCGCGAAATAGCGGCAGTGCAAGCTTCCTCTACATGACCACCGGATATGACCACGTGCCTATCCAAAAGGCGCTTTGCGATCTTGGACTTCGGGTGTTTTGCTACGAGTCAACCCTAACTCTTCTGATCCCTGAACTCCGAACGAAGAGCCTAGTGAGTGTTAGCTCCATTCCCTTGAACTTCGATGATATGACCTCCAGCTATGACCTAGGATCCAATTCCCACGTGCTTTGGTACTTTCTGCTTCGTGATGTCAGAAGACTATTCACCTCCCTCCTTCTAATTTCTAAATCCTTCTCCCCAACGAAGGAGATCGACATTCAAATTTTCTTTCAAACCGACACCCCAAACTATTCCTCCTAAGCTTCGAAGTGTTAAATGACTCTCAGCTCTTATATTCCTTACGACTCCACTGGATCTAACAGCGCACGACTGTCAACACCTCTCTCCTCCAGGGATCTCTATCGTTCGTTGGGATTCTTGACAGGTTTCTTCTTTCCAACTCTGTGTCAACCCTTCTAAACTTGTTTTCCACTCGGTGACTTCGACCCTCTTATTTCCTTTGAACACTTGAATACTCTATCCTTCCTCGAGTTGGATAATTCTAAGACTTAAATTGGCCTGTGCACACCTTTCACGGCTCTGTGCTACCCTTTCACTTTTGTTGGTATAAGTTTCACGGTATCTCTCCTAATCTTTCTGAGGTAAACCTAAAATCTGTCGACGCACTCCTTGTGGACTTTTTGTTGCACTCCTTGCAAGAATTCATTCAACATCTAGTTACTCTTCAAGAGTGAACTTCTTCAGCCCTTTCCTGACGAAAAAGTACTTGAGGTTTTCTTGTACTCTTCTCTTCCCTTTTCCAACTAGCCTCAAACTTGACTTGCCTAGGAAATCTCTAGCATATTGTAAGGATGCACATATGCCTCCTTTTCTAGCTGCATAGAATTAACTAAAAGTACTTATTTCACCTTACCATTGTAGCTTCAAGTGGTACCTCCAACCTCTTGAGTTGTCACTCATGGCTCTATGTCACTTAAGATGGATTATTGTCAGGCACCATCTCCTCTTCATTCAAAACCATGCATAGAATTGTTTTCTTCTTCCTAGTTCCTTATTGATTTCTCTTTAGAAGTCACTTCACTTTTAAATGATTTGACTTGATATCTCCATATGAACTTATGGTTCCATTATCATGTATTGCAGATGGATTTATCCACCTAGCATTCACATTTGATGTGAAAATATTGTCACCTGGACTGTCTTCCCCAAACAAGAATCCCATTTTTGGTTTCCATGATACTTATCGAACCCAACATCTGATCCAATGACCTCTAAAATATCTCATATGTAGAAAAAAAAGAATTTTCCATGTCCTTCTTCCTTCTTTCTCCTATCTAAAGACATATCTAGCACTTTTTATGTTTTAATTTAACCATTACATATGGAATCATCTTTCTGAGACCTTCCCAATCACAGCTTCCTTGCTCAATTCTGAGCCTTGAGAAGAAAGATACGATCCTTTAAAACTTGTGCTTCTTCTCCGATGCACTTCTTATGCAACGATCTCTTTTCTCTGAGCTAATGGCTCTTAGATATTTGTTGGACCCTATCATAAAGTTCCAAGTCTTCAGTATTCTTTCAATGTGGGTTTGAACCAGACGAAACCCACCTGCTTCCTTCCTAACCCTTCTCCCTTCTTTAACACAGCTTTCAGGCACTAGCCCCTTGAACCACGCAACCATGGGCCGTGATCAAGTGCTAGATCAAAAGGTGCTTTCTCGGGACTTTGGCTTTAGAAGTTTTCAAAGCACAACACAACAATCTCTCAAAGTTTTGAGTTATCGAACTCGCGAAGTAGGGAGGTTCAAAGGTCCACATCTACACAACATCCAACGGTGGACACTCACTACGGAACCTCATACGTCTGAGTTCCGGGACTTCGGGTCTTTGGGACTTCGGAGCTTCAGAGCTTTGGAGGATCTCACATCTGAACTGCTAATCTCCAAACATTCCCAATTACCTTTGGTGACATCATTACGTCACATCACTGAGTTCTCTTCCAATTGCGGGGGCATGTAATGACGGTTTGGAGTAACCCGCCTTTCATCCCACAATTCTTCTGATGCTGACACATAACCCGTCGGCGAAACCGGGGTTAAGATTGCGAGACCGCCTCGGAGAATTAACTCTCGTGCAACTTGGATCCCCGCAATGCCTTTTGGTCGTTGATCTTGATGTATCATGATCAACGCCAGTGTAGGTCCTCTGTCCTTTAACTACATTGTGTAACCTTGGGGTCCTGCTAACTCTGCTCATACAGAATGCCACCTGGTGGAATACTAGTGGCTAACATGTGGCTCATTCAGATGAGTGACACGTGTCACATTCCATGCGACATTTCAATCTTCTATGGGTTCAAAACCCACTGACATGTGGCGCACAACCCATGTGTCCATGTCAAACCAAGTGGCATCACCATGCCATGTCACTTCGGAGTTTCAGCCTTCGGAAGTCCTTACGCTTCCTTCCTTCCAATCTTCTGAAATTTGAAATTACGAACATCTTTATCTTTATCTCTTGGTTTGATCTACCGGTAATCTTTTTCCCAGATCTACGGTGTAGATTTCCTCCAGGACCTCAGAGCTTTGAGCCTCAGAAGTTTGTGAATCAACGCATCCCACTTCTCCCGATTTCTGAACTTCAAAAGGATTCTAGGATAACCCTTCTACACCTTCTCTAGATCTGACGGTCATAAAGGATTTCCCTTCCTTCCGAATAGATTCTACGGTCCCAACACCACTAGTGTTATGATCTCTCTCTCTATGGCCAAATACCATGTAAGTTGCAGTTTTACGATACTGCTACTCCTCCTGAGCTTCATAACATGACCAAGGTAACCTCTTGGCACTCAGGAATGTTTCCGAGGTCCAAAATTAGTTCCTCTTAACACAATTTCCACTTGAAACCTTGGGTCCAATGACCACTTACCCAGCCCATTCAGGCTCTGCATTGAAACCTTGGGTCAGAACTTGATTTTTTTCCATTTCGAAAACAAATCCTTCTAAAACTCTTGCTTCAACTTCCACTAAAATGGCCCATCCAGGCTCAGTGTTGAAACCATGGCTCTGATACGAAATTGTAATGTCTCCAGGCACCAACCAGCCTGGTAACGCCACTACTCGGAGACTTCACTTAGCTCTGATACCAAACTATAACATCCCTGACCAACACAGAGATTGGGTAATGCTACCACTACGGAATATACACTTATATAATATATGTATTTTAATGAATTAAAACACTTAATCACAATAATCACAGAATTACTGCTACCATACACAATCAATGGAACTAACAGTAGTTCATATATGCAACGAAATACATGATAGCATTCAAGCATCACAGACATGCATAACATATGAATTAAGCATAGAATGATAGTTATATTTTCAACTGGAGTAACACCACCAACTACGTTCAGACCTTCCATGAACCTCCAAGCCTTAGACCACACTACTCATCACTCTCAGTAGTAAGTCACCCCCAAGCTAGGAATAAGCTCCACCAGGAAAGGGATTCCTAGGCTAGGCAAAGTCAATAGGGAAGTCACGCAATTAAGAGGAAGGATTCTCTCCTAGGAGCCACTTGCGCCCACTACTCATAGACTCTCATTCCCCACATGCCTGTCCCACCCCAGGAGTATACACCTTCATTGTCACATAGTCCATTGATTCCTTCACCTCCCTTGCCTTGGGCTTCAACAATAGGCTGGACCCGAATCCCCAGGTCTTGGTAGTAGCTACGGGACCCCTTCCATGGGTTCTCACTTCCGCAGCACACTCTCTCACCTAGAGAGAGTTGCTCACAGGCCTGACAACCTGCCTCTTCAATCCATAACCACCTCTCTCACCTGGAGAGAGTGTTTCTCACAGGCCTGACAACCTGCTTCTTCAACCACTTTCGACTCAATTCCAGCAAGGTACAGGTGACAGCAACAACAACAGGGAAAATGGTTATGAACACCCAACCAGTAATAGTCGAACACTAATACATAGCAAGGCTCAGGAAGTTATAGGGTGTGTCGGGCTTCTCAACAAGCAACACAGGATGACTTCATGATTTCTGTTTTTAGAGATGTGTGAGGGCATGCATTGGTCGATCGCAGAGGCCCAACAGCTTAGACGGAAGATCATTCCACGAGTTTTCCCCACTGGGTTCAGGGTGCGAGGCAAGAAAAACACAGAGGTCAATGTGCAAGTCTCTGACTCAAATGGAGGATGGAAGAATGATCGACCCCCAACACAAGTTGACGCTTCATCTTTAACTGCATGTGCCTAGGTCGACACTTTTCTTCCTGGAGCTGCATGCGCTCCACTTCGTAGTCGTTCCCTTTCCCAGGAACTTAGGATAAAAAACATGTTTTTCACACAACTTTTGGAATAATAATAAATTATTATTCTCAAAGACTTAATCCCTTAAGATTAGCCCCTCTTTCCAGCCTTTCAGCCCCCTCTCCCTTACCCAGCCTTGTGGAAGCTTAGTCCCCCATCACTCTTTCTTCGTGGTCAGTCTACACGCAGCGATGTTTATATTTTATTAATGATATGCATAATTACATATACAAAATCAGGCTCCTGGCCTTTAACACCTAGGCTCGCTGGCCTAATAAACACATAATCCCACCAGCTTATATACACTTGGCTCACCAGCCTATAAACATAATTACAAT
>JZKD02S1694217.1:398312-411465 GCA_000966675.3 Picea glauca | reverse complement strand
TCTCATGTTCATTATATATAAATACAGTTATAATTGAAATATAAGTCAATATAAATGTATATTTAGAATGGACACTAAATCAAGTGATTAATGTCTAAACATATGCTACTATCTTCAGCAAATGGTTTGCTAAGATGACAGGGTGTAGTTTAGGTAGTTGCACAACCATTTTAGTGGAGTTCGTTGTTTTATTTAGAGCTTCTTAGGTGTTAGTTACTGTAGGTCCTATCTGTAAGAGATTAGACAGGTTTAATCCTGAGATAGGAGGTATTTATTGTTATTCATTACCTCAAGGGTTGTGTTTTTTTGAGGTAGTGAGTGACCACAAAAGTCTCAATGTTTAAAGTTGACCATTTCCATATATGTGCATAAATGGAAGCTAACCACTTATGTATATGTGCATATATGAAAATGGTCATCTTCCTTATATGTGCCATATATGTGCATATACAGAAGTGGTCAACTTCCATATATGTGCATAAACAAAATTCGACCATTTTCGTATATGTGTTTATATGGAAGTCGTCGGCTTGCGTATATGCGCATATATGGAAGTGGTCGACTTCTGTATATGTGCATATATGAAAGTGGCCAGCTTCTATATATGCGCATATACGGAAGTTGACCACTTATGTATATACAGAATTTGACCACTTCTGTATATACGGAAGTTGACCACTTCCGTATATGCGCATATACGAAAGCCGATAATTTATGTATATGCGCATATACAGAAATGGTCGTCTTCTGTATATGCACATATATGGAAGTGGTATATATGGACGCTGACCACTTCTGTATATGTGCATATACGAAATTTGACCACTTTCGTATATGCACATATATGGAAGTGGTAATATTTTGTATATTCGCATATACGAAAGTGGTCAGCTTCCATTTATGCGCATATATGGAAGTCGATCATTTCCATATATGGGCATATACGGAAGCCGACCATTTCCATATATGTGCATATACATAAGTGGTCAGCTTCCGTATATGCTCTTAAACGGCACATATACAAAAGTTGACTATACGGAAGTTGACCACTTCTGTATATGCGCATATATGGAAGTTGACCACTTCCGTATATGCACATTTACGGAAATGGTCGGCTTCCGTATATGTGCATATACGGAAGTGGTCAAATTTTGTATATGCGCATATACGGAAATGGTCAACTTCTGTATATGCACATATATAGAAGCGGTCAACTTTTGTATATGCACATATATGGAAATGGTTTGCTTCCGTATATGCGCATATATACAGAAATGGTCGGCTTCCATATATGCGCATATACGAAAATGGTCGGCTTCCATATATGCGCATATAGGAAAATGGTCGGCTTCCGTATATGTGCATATATGAATGTGGTCGGCTTCCATATATGCACATATACGAAAGCCGACCATTTTGGTATATACGAAAGTGGTCAGCTTCCGTATATGCGCATATACGGAAATGGTCAGCTTCCCTATATGCACGTATACAGAAGTGGTCAACTTTCACATATGTGTCGTATATTCATATATACGGAAGTTGACCACTTTTGTATATGCGCATATATGGAAGCTGACCACTTTCGTATATGTGCATATATGGAAGTGGTCAACTTTTGTATATGTGTCGTATATGTGCATATACAGAAGTGGTCAACTTGCATATATGTGCATAAACAGAAGCCGACCATTTTCATATATGTGCTTATACAGAATTATACTCAAGCCTACTCTAGTATACTCTAACCTAACCTAATCTAGCCTACTCTATCCTAGCCTAGCCTATCCTACTCTAGCCTAGCCTATCCTATCTTGGCCTACTCTTGAATATCCTAGCCTAGCCAACTCTATTATATTCTATGCTAGCCTAGCCTAGTTTAGCCTACTCTATCTTACCCTAGCTTAAACTTCTCTAGTGGACCATCCCATGGAACATACATGAAACATGGGCCATCGATCCAAAGTGATGTTGAAAATTTGATCCATCCACCTAGTGTGTAAAACCTTAATTGTAATATGCAAGAAAACTTTCCAAAGTAAATACCGAGCCAACATGTCTCTTTATAAATTGCTTTAGAATCCCAAGGGCAGTTTTTGGAGGCGAAAAGGTGGTTTGAAATACCACACCTTTGGTTGTTTAAATGAATCGGGTAGCGTGCCCTGTTGACTATCTATTTCAAAGGGAATGAACATACATCGTGCTTAGGCATTCGTTTTTTTCATGTTGCGAAGCCAGCTGAAGTGCAAGCCACTTTTAACACAGGAAGGCCCATCGTTTTGGAGGTTCGTTTCACTGGGATTTCTGTTGACCATACACCTGCACAGAAAATTAAACAGCATATGTTCACTATGCGCATTAAATGGGGATTTTTTTGGCTTCAGAGAAGTATTTCTCAACCCTCGCCCATAGTTCTTTGGAAGCCTTGCTGAACTCTAGAAACCACTTGTTGGTGTTCATCTCGAGTACTTCTAAACAAAATTTCTTGATCTTGGCGTGATGTTCTTCTTCAAGCTTAAATTATATTTCGATTTTGGATTTTATAAGCATTTTGTCCCATGCCTCACTACTCTCCTGTCAGTTCCGAAGTAGCAGTGCTCCAGGTACACGTGCAGTTGATGTGGTCGCTGAAGACGCTCCAAATTGAATGTGGAACACGATGGGACAACATACAACACTGGCAGTGCGATCCCTGGCTGCGGTATCTAGGAGCTCATGCCCATGAATGATGATGGGCAAACCCGCATCAACTGCACGTGTACCTGTATCAACCATCACCATACACATAGATCGCATTGTCCGCTATTCTGGCATGGAAGCACATCACTACATGTTAGATCGATGGTTGCGGTATCTAGGAGGCCCATGAATGATGATGGGAAAACCCGCATCAACTGCACTTGTACATGTTAGACACGTATATTCCCATCACGACACGACATCCTAGACGTCGGCGCCTGGATCGGACGACCCTTTCCTTTCTGCACCGTTGTTTAAATATAAGAGTGAGTGGGTAACTCCATGGAGTGGATCCAATCATAGAGGGCACATCATGTGTTAACTCAAATTTAAGAGGGATGCAAAGCACTAAAACTTGCTATCCTAATGATTCCATAGATGAATCCTTGAAAATTAAGATGTTGACATACTTCTTTTGGGGTATAAACATAGGGGTATAAACATAATGAACTAAGTTAGCACTTGTAATGAATCAAAGTGTAGAGTGTTGAGCATGTTTGCAATTGTTCAAATGTCACAATGAAAAACACTATTGGTAAACTATCTACTATTTTGAAGCTTAAAATTGGACATATATATAACCATTTTCAATGGTTTATATCCCATAAAGGAAATAATTAAGGATGTTCTTATGTCAATGGGGGTTAAAGCTCAATGATAATAAAAAAATGGCATGTGAGGGCACCCACCAAGGCTCAATTCCCTTATAGGCATGAATAAGCATTTGGAGCTAGGAGCACTCCTTGATATAAGATTGTTTTTGAAAGAAGACTAAACCCTCTTATTGTAACATCTAAGCTAAAGAAAGTGTTTGTGTTTAGTAGTTTTCACCCCAAAGGCTATTTCACCAAAAAAACTAGGTAGGCTTGTGCACAACCTCTTTAGGCAAGTTGTAATGTTTTTCTTGAGTTTAAACAAGCACTTGAAAAAAGTACAAAAGGATTTTCTTGATTTTAGAAATGAGTTTTTCTATCATGTGTAATTTATACCCAAATATGTGCATTGACATTTCCATAATGACTTTGCAAGGAATTCATCAAAAATACCAAGGATTTTGTTATCATGTTAGTTTTTTCCACTTGTGACACTTAGTGTTTGTGCCAATGAAATCACAAATCATGTTATAATGTACTTTATAAGTTCAAAATCATGGAGGACAATAGTCAAATCTTAATTTGACCAAAATGGAGCATCATGCATCCTCAGTTCATGGGGCATGCAACAATATAGGGAATCGTTCAAGGCCTATGAAATTTTTGTTACACTAAGAAGGAATTAAATTTTGATTCTCATTGATTTCCATGATCACTTTAGAATTTAATTAAATCAACCTTGAAATCCATATCATTTAAATTTATTCACTTAATGAAAGGGGTATATGTCCATACCTGGTGTACATGCTAACACTTGGGTCAAGATATGACATGATGAGGTTCTGATTCCCTTCATTTTCTCTCAAAGGAAAGTCTATAAATGAAAGCCTCCTCCAACCATTTCAACAAATTCAATCACAAGTGGTTGTGTCGTCAAAATCCCCCCCTTCCACCACCAATTGATCATTTCGTAAGGGGAAATGATGTCCAATTCACTCCAAGAATGAAAGAGAGTATTCTAAAGAGGATAGAACCTCGTAAAGAGAGAGCTTGTAGGCCATCTCCATCACTTCGTCAAGGTGAAATATTTCACTATGTATTTAGTTATTTCAATTGATGTTAGTACAAAGCATTTAATCTCTTCCCCATCATAAAGATTTTCAAATGGTGTCCACGTGTCTTCATTTGGTTTCCATCCATTGTCCACAACACCCGCTTTCCATCGATGGGATTGAACTTTGGAATCTAAAAACTTCTCCGTATATTAATTTTATGACGCGACAATGGCCTTTGGCATCAATAACCAATATAATTATCCTGAGCATTTTCTAATCATTAATGAGAATCATCCAATTACGTAAAACAAATCCCAGTTATATGTATTAGGTTTAATTCAGTGTCTCCATGTTTTGAAATTTTCAGGTTTTTCTTAACTTCATTTTATTTAAGATTTTTACATACATATGCATGAAATGACAATTATGAGATAGTGGAAGTGATTAAATTTGTTACTAATACAATTTCAACAAGATTCAATTTCATATTTATGTTCATAAGTGATCGAATTGTGTTAATAGAATTGATGAATAAGAATGTTAATGTAATTGTTGAAGAATAATGACACAAGTAATCAAATTATGTCAATGAAATTCAGTAACAAGAATGATACAATTTTAACAAGATTCAATTTCATATTTATGTTCACAAGTGATCAAACTCATTAATAGAATTGATGAATAAGAATGTTAATAGAATTGTTCAATAATAATGATACAAGTAATCAAATTATGTCAATGAAATTCAGTAACAAGAATGAAGAAGGTTCAATGTTTTTCCTAGTTTAGGAATCGGATATTGAAATTGCAGTTTTGCATCATTATTTTCAATATAAAATTAGACCAGATACTCAACTTAGGATAAGACAAAATTGAGTTGCAATGTTAATGAATTTTAATTATTTTATATATTCTTAAAAAGATAATTCATAAAATGTCTTAAAAAATTATTTACTTCCTTAAGTGGGAAAACCCTTTCAATGAATTGAGGAATACAAATTAAGGAATGTAAAATTCGAAAATGGGAAAGTACTTTGTGTAAATCATTCTTATCAATTTGATTGGACTAATCTCCAATAAAATCATTCAATACTATAGGGAGGATTCTACTTAAATTTTATAACTGAAATTGCATTATTTTTAAATTTTTAATTTAAGCATTTCAAAAATACAATCTTCACACATAATTCATGGCTTTTATACCAACACAAATTATAAAAATTACAATTTAAACAATAAACCAATAAAATGGTAAAAAAATTTGTTCACCTAATTCCAACTAAAATTACAAGATATAGAACATTTTAATTGTTCCACAACCTATTCCTCGTGAAATGCACAAGGGCATTTATGGTAGTCCTAACCTGTTCCTTATGAAACACCCAATGGAAACTAAGGGAGTTATTTAATCCAAGACATCCTCATGGTGTGAAACATTTTGTTATCTTAAAAAGGCCCTCCCATGCATGGCCAAATGTTTCTCTCGCTAGGCAGCAAGTTCTATTAAATTCTCGCAATCAATGTGTTAAGAAGTAGCAAGCCTAGTACTTTCTTTGTAAATTGTATAATGAATGTGTTATGATTCAATTAGTTTTAATATTTGGTTTCGTTTTCTAGGTTGGGAAGAACTATTGTTATTCTATCTATTTAGATTCAACTCTCATAAATGTTATGTTGAGTTCTTAATGAGCAAATACCACAAACCACCTATCCATCCAGTTTTGAAGGATTTGTGGGTGGATGCATCAACAAATACAAATGTGTTTCTTAGTGACGGGTGGTTGTTTTGCAGATCGAGGATCAATAAAAATGGACATCATATCTTGTTTTGCAATACCTATGTCTCTAACTTGGCTTCTATCTAGTCCAGTCCTGTAAAACTCAAACTTTCTAGCCCTATATTAAAAATAGAAGTTAATTTCCTTGGGAACTTGAAATAGACCTCACAATGACATCCAATGCAACACATACACGTGTATGCAAAACACCAAAATATCAGGCTACCCCTACCAGTGCATCGGTGATGGAGACAGACACCGATGCATATATCGGCGTAGCAACTGCAAAACATCATACAATAAAATATCAAAATAAATACATAAAATACTATATAAATATATAATGATGAAGAACATAGAGATGGTTAATATACTAACCTCCTCTATGAAGCTATGTTGTCCACTTGCCTCCATAGGCCCATAGCATGTCCACTCACAACTCGGGCATCTGTGAGGTTCACATGGATGACTAGTATGTCCATGTGCCCTCTCCTCACTGCACTCTACTTTAGAGGTTGAAGATCTGACCCCTCTATCAATGTCATATGTAGGCACCTCCTATTGAGATAGTGAAACAAAGATACCATGTTGCACTAAGATCTAATTCAAATATGATAGAGCTACTTGTTCATGTTTGGAAAACATCGGGAAGACATTTTCCTAGATTAATAATTAAATAATATATATAATAAGTAAATGATAATAATAAAATAGTTATTGATTATCCAAGGGACGCATCCCTTCATGGATGGTCACCATATGTTCTCTATATATGGAACACTCATCATTGTAATAATCAATGAATATCTATACAATATTATCTCATATAGAAAAATCAACATGGTATCAGAGCAGGTCTGGGCTTGACTCCCTCACGGGAGGGCCCAAGAAAATATGAGATAGCTTATGTTTTGTGAAGAGTTTTTTAAAAATTTAATATGTATTGTTATGACGTTGTTGGAATGGATGGTGCAACCAACTTGGACTTGACTTTTGAAATTAATAAGAAGAACCTTTATCAAAGGTTTGACTGGTAGATGAGGAAGTTCAGATACTGAATTTTGGATCGAACACGAAGATTATCAAATTTGACTGAAAGATAGAAAAGCGGGATATTGATTCAATGCATAGTCATACATGATATTTTATAAATATAGAGTTTTCATGATTGGTTTTCGATCAATGTTGATCTACAAAGTCCATATTGGTCAGGATTGGTCTAGTGGATGACTTTTTCCCGCATGTAAGAGACTGGAGATACTTGAACAAGTACGTGTTGTTGGAAGATTGTTCATGACAAATCCAACTTACTACTCAGGGAGCTAATTCAGCTAATTACTCAAAGGAGAGGATCCATCCACAAGCATGTTAAGTTTGTCGATAATTACATATCACCTATGAGCAAATAATGCATGATATAAGCACCCAAAAGGGGGGTTTTTATGTTGCATTTGTGAAATAAATCCATGTGATTTGTCCCACTATAACCCGTGTCCCTTCCATGTGTCAATCAATGAGGGTATCTAACTAGAGCTCCATATCCATATAAAGCACATACAATGATCCCATTCTTAGGAATCTACAAGAGATACCTTTGCTTTTTGTCTTTGACAGCTCTTGAGTTGATCCAAGATCAGATGGGTACACCAGAGAATATAAAGGCACCTCCATGTTATTGTAGGGAGTTGCATAAAATACCATAAACCACCTATACATCCAGTTTTGAAGAATTTGTGGGTGGATGCACCAATAAATACAAATGCATTTCTTGGTGACAGGTGGTTGTTGTGCAGATCGAGGATCAATAAAAAGGGACATCACTGCAAGTTCTCTATAACATGAGGATGTTGGACAGGGGGGTTAGACCTTCACCTGAGGGGACAAGGACCTAACATGGGATCACATCTAGCATGCTCTCAATCATGTGCATACCCTCAACCCACCCCTTGGAAGTCACCAATGTCGAAGTAGTTCACATGGTGACCCAAAACAAATTATTCCCATGATTTTCTCAAAATATATAAAGGAACCTCCTTGTTATTGTAGGGAGGTGCATCAAAAACCATAAACCACCTATCATTTTTATCATTTTAGAAATTTTGTATATGGTATATGCACATTGCCAAAGTGGTCAACTTCTGTATATGCACATATATGGAAGTCGATTGGCTTCCATATATGCGCAAATACAGAAGTTGACCACTTTTGTATATGTGCATATACAGAAGTGGTCAACTTCTGTATATGCGCATATACGAAAGTTGACAACTTTTCTATATGCACATATATAGAAGTGGTCAACTTTTGTATTTTCACATATATGGAAGCCAATTGACTTCCATATATGTGCATATACAGAAGTTGACCACTTTGGTAATGTGCATATACGAAAGCTTAACACTCTCGTATATGCAAATATACAGAAAGGTGTCTTATGTATATGTGCAATTATGTAAGTGGTCGAATTATGTATATGCACATATATAGAAGTATCCGACTTCCATATATGTGCATATACGAAAGTGGTCGGCTTATGTATATGCACATATACGGAAGTGGTTGGCTTTTGTATATGGTTGACTTCTGTATATGTGCATATATGGAAGTCGACTTCTATAGAGGCATATCTACGGAAGCTGATCATTTCCATATATGTGCATATACATAAAGTGGCTACCATATATGTGCATATATGGAAGTGACTGACTTCCGTATATGTGCATTTACGGAAGTGGTTGGCTTCAATATATGCGCATATACGGAAGACAGTCGATTTCCATATATGTGCATATACAAAAGGTGTCTTTTGTATATGCGCATATATGGAAGTGGTCGGACTTCATATATGCGTATATATGTCGAAGTGGTTGGCTTCCATATATGTGCATATATGGAAGTCGAACGACTTCCATATATGCACATATACAAAATTCGATCACTTTTGTATATGTGCATATACGGAAGTGGTCATATTTCGTATATGCACATATACAGAAGTTGACCTCTACCATTTATGCACATTTATGGAAGTGGCTACTTTTGTATATCCACATATACAGAAGTGGCCAACTTCCATATATGCACATATACAGAAGTGGTCAACTTCCATATATGCACATATATAAAAGTGGTTGGCTTCCGTATATGCGCATATATAGAAGCTGACCAACTTCTGTATAATGGTCAGCATTCATATATACACATATATGGAAGTAGTCATCTTCTGTATATGCGCATATACAGAATTTGACCACTTCTGTATATGTGCATATATAAAATACAACCACTTCCATATATGCGTATATACGAAAGCCACCTTTTGTGGTTGGCTTTCATATATCCGCATATATGGAAACCGACCACTTCCATATATGTGCATATACAAAAGTTGGCAAATTCTATATATTTGCATATACAGAAGCCAACCACTTCCATAAATGTGCATATATGGAAGGTGGCTTCAATATATGCGCATTTACAGAAGTGGTCGGATTCAATATATGCACATATACGGAAGTCGGTCAACTTCAGTTCATGCACATAAATGGAAGGTGGATTTTGTATATGTGCAGATATGGAATTTTTTGGCTTTCGTGTATCCACATATACGAAAGTCGGTTGGTTTTAATATATGCGCATATATGGAAAATGACCACTTTCGTATATGCACATATACGGAAACAACCACTTTTGTATATGCACATATACAGAAGTCGGTCACTTCTGTATATGCACATTTATGGAAGTGGTCAATTTCTGTATATGTGCATATACAGGATCCAACCACTTTTGTATATGTGCATTTATAGAAGGGCTTCCATAGATAGGCATACACGGAAGTGGTCGGCTTCTGTATATGTGCATATACAGAAGCCAACCACTTCTGTATATGCGCACATACATAAGTGGTCAACTTCTGTATATGCGCATATACAAAAGCCAACCACTTTCATATATGCGAAGTAGACCACTTTTGTATACACGCATATATGGAAGTGGTCAACTTCCATATATGCGCATATATGGAAGTCGATCGACTTCTGTATATGCACATATACGGAAGTGGTCAGCTTCGTGCATATATGGAAGTGGTCGACTTCCGTATATGTGCACATATACGGAAGTGGTCGACTTTCATATATGCACATATACGAAAGCCAACCGAATTTTGTATATGCACATATACTAAAGCCAACCACTTCCTTATATGTGGCCAACCGACTTCCATATATGCGCATATCCTAAAGCCAGCCACATATACAATTTATGGAAGTGTTGGCTTTAGTATAGGTGCATATAGAAAAGTCTGTCGGCTTTTGTATATGCGCATATATGGAAGTCGACCACTTTTATATATGTGCACATATACGGAAGCCAACCACTTTTGTATATGCACATATATGGAAGTCAATCGATTTTCATATATGTGCATATGTAAGCCGACCACTTTCGTATATGCATGTATATGAAAGTGGCCGACTTTGCACATACAAAAGTGATCGGCTTCTGCATATTTGCATATACGGAAGTTGACCACTTCTGTATGTGCACATATACGGAAGTGGTTGACTTCCATATATGCGCATATACGAAAGTTGACCACTTCCGTATATGCACATCTATGGAATCCCTTCTATAAATGCACATATATAGAAGTGGTCAGATTCGATATATGCACATATACGAAAGTTGGTCACTTACGTAAATGTGCATATACATAAGTGACCGACTTTCGTATATGCACATATACAAAAGTGGTCAGTTTCCGTATATGTGCATATATGAAAGTGGTCAATTTGCGTATATGCGCATATACGAAACCCGATTGACTTATGTATATGCGGATATATGAAAGCCGAAAAATTTTGTATATCCACATATATGAAATCCACCTTCTGTTTATGTGCGTATACAGAAGGTGATCGACTTAAATATATATGCATATACTAAAGCCGACCAATTCTGTAAATGTGCATATACAGATGCCAGCCACTTCCGTATATGTGAATATACGGAAGCCACCTTCCGTATATACACATTTATGGAAGTGGTTGTCTTTTTTATATGCACATATATGGAAGTTGCCAACTTTTGTATATGCACATATATGAAAGTGGATTGTTTCTGTATATGCACATATATGGAAGACAACTTCCAGAAAAGTGCATATGCGGAAGCCGACCACTTCTTATATGCACATATACGAAAGATGGATTATGTACATGCACATATATGGAAGCGGTCGCCTTTCATATATGCACATATACGAAAATGGTCGGCTTTCATATATGTGCATATACGAAAGTGGTCCACTTCTGTATATGCACATATACATAAGTGGGCCAAGTCTGTATATGTGCCATGCTAGTTTGGCTGAAAATTTGAGCCTATCGAAAGCTTGGTAAAAAATTCCCGAGAAACTGGCTTTTGATGATTACATTGGTATTAATCAAGATAAGGGGGGGTTATTCAGAGTAGGTGCAATGGAAAATGGAGATGGAATAGCTTTTGGTTGGTTAGGACACCTTATATTCAAAGATAAGGAGGGAAATGAGTTTTGTGTACATCGTATGCCTACCTTTTTCGAAACATTTCCAATAGTTTTGGTAGACAAAGAAGGAATTGTGAAATCATATGTTCCTTTTAAGAGGGCATAATTAAAGTATAGTGTTGAAAACATAGGTGTGATTGTTGAGTCCTATGGTAGTGAACTTGACAGGGTCAATTTTGGTGATCCTTCTATAGTGAAAAAATATGCTAGACGTGCTCAATTAGGTGAAATTTTTGAATTAGATCATGCTACTCTAAAATCTGATGGTGTTTTTCATAATAGTCCAAGGGGTTGGTTTACTTTCGGACATGATACATTTGCTCTCATTTTCTTTTCTGGACACATTTGGCATGGTTCTAGAACCCTATTCAGAGATGTTTTTGCTGGTATCGACCCAGATTTGGATGCTCGAGTAGAATTTGGAGCATTCCAAAAACTGGGAGATCCAACTACTAAGAGACAAGTGGTATGATATTGCTCCTATCTTGATCCAGATTATTTTTGGAACGAAATGAAAGAAGAGATATTACAATGAAATACACATAAATATTTCCAGAAACAGAGAAATACATCAATACATGATTTCTATTAACGAAAGAAATGTACAGACACTGTAAAAATACAGAGTGCAAGACTCGCTAGAATGGTGGAAACTTTATCTCTAAGAAGAGATGTGACAGCTACGCTCATTCGCAAGAAGAAGATGAGTACAATGAGCCTTTGAAGGCCTTTTTAAAATAAACATGAATTCCAAAACCCTAGACATCCAAAAACCTAACTCTAGGAGATGAAGCACCAAAATTCATGTGAGCCCCGTTGGGGTAAATTAGTACATCAACTTCCCGAGGTCATAACTTTTGCATACGATCTTCATTTTAGGCGTGTGATAGCCCGTTGGAAAGGTATTTTCAAGAAATACACATTATTTCATCAAAGTCTAACTCTGTCAATAGTTTTAAAGGATACTTCCTACTATCTAATTGCAAATTTTGCTTTAAATTTATATTCTAAATGTTTAAGTTTTGCTCCATACCAATGTTCCACATAATAAATATTGAGATTGTGTTCACAAATATAACCCTTAGTATTGATGTGTATAACATATTTATGTAATGGAATATCCATACTCATTCCTATTTAAATCTAGGACCATAGTGAATGGCACAAGTACATTACATAAAAATATTGAGACTAGTCCATAAATTTGGTCACCATGAATATTGAGACTAGTCCATAAATATTGAGGATAGCTCTTGGTCACCATTTTTTAGTTAAATTTGTGCAAGCTCTAATGATCTTAGTATGTTTTATTTTTTCCCTCATTTTTTGTTTGATGGTAAAAACACTCCATCTTCAGCAAAGGCAATCTAGAACTCTACAGTGGAGATATCCTTCAATGAATTCTCCCTTTCATCTAATGAACCATGAGAAAGAGAA
>JZKD02S1694217.1:379801-391995 GCA_000966675.3 Picea glauca | reverse complement strand
ATAGAGTGATCCGACGGTTCATACTCTCCTCGATCTTAATGGCCATTGATCCATGGCTTAACACCCGATTGGTCCATGATCTCTATTTAAAGAGCATGGAGGGTCATTTGCCGATTATCGATTGTGAGAAACTCTCTTGTAAAATCTCTTTGTAATCTTTTTCTTTGCATTAATAAACTGCTCCAAGTGGCTGCGTTGGCTGGGGCCGTGGATGTTTCCTCGTAGGGGTTTTACCACGTGAAAACATCGGTGTGTTGATCTTTGATCTGGTTATGTGAGTGGTTACTGAAGGTGTTTGTCCTTTGTTGGAATACCTGTGTTGTCGAACAATGTGTAATATCTCTTGAGAATCTTAGAGAAAGATAGAACATATCCAAAAGAATTGTATAGCTTATAATTTCAAAATTAAAGACGATACACCTTATCCATCCTCCTCATAGAAGTGAGTCTTTCCCCCATTGAGAGCACAACTATGATTATGTACTTGATGTATAAGAACAAGATAAACAACATGGATGACAAGAGGCTCCCTAAAATGGCTTCAGACTCTAGCCAAAAACACCAACAACTCAAGCGGGGATGGTGATAAAAAACAAAACTATAGTGATCTTGGAATGCTTCTCCTAATGTTTTTTTAACATCAGAATAACATTAAAAAAATCTAAGTAATATCTTACCTTTCATAAGGTGTGATAGACCAATTTTAATCTTAATGAATGTTAACCATCATCATCATCTTAAATCTTCTTTACTATAAGTTTTAAAATAACTTAAATCTATCAAACTATTCTAAGAAAATTCTAAATTGAAGTAGAGCTTAGGATTTTTTCAATATATACAATTTCAAATCAATTCATTATATATAACTTTATTTTCAACTTTACATTTTAATTTTTTCCTTTTCTACAATTTATAAAGTAATTAACATTGTTTTCATTTTCACTTTATCTTAACTTTATTTTCAACTTTACATTTTAATAGAATGGAAAGTGGATATGAGTTTAATTTTCTGAAGGATTTGCCTGAGCCTCATATGTTTGGTAAGGTTCTTACAAGAGAGGGATTGAATGATGATACGAGAGTCTCCAAAGACATTGAGGACCATGATGTTATTGATTTGGGCTTGAGATAATCCTTGCCAGAGGGCTAAAGCTTCAACTATGTTATTTGTGTCCTTGTCGATTCCCCGGGAACACGATAGCACCTTTATTTCCTCAGGACCAATAATCACCCTTCCCCCGCCAGCCTCACCAGGGTTTCCTTTAGAAGCTCCATCAAAGAAAAGACTATGCCTTTGAAGGGATTTGCGCCAATTTGTGAAGGTTGAAGGGTCCAACCTGATTTCCCACTCGAAAGTAGAGGGCTGAGGAGCAATTGAAACTTTCAAAGCACTTGGGATAAGGCTTGACAGCCATTTTTCCTCGATGGGAGTTAACTTGTATTTATTTGTTGGCAAGTTGATGGATGACAAAAAGTCCACCATCATTGCTTTGGCTTTTGCACTCACTTGGCCCTCTCTGGAAACTTTCCCTTGGAAGACTCGGGTGTTGCGTTCTAACCAAATTTTCCACAAACAAACTTGGGAATGTACCCCCAACAGCTTTTTATTTGGTCTTTCTTCATGAGGGAGAAGGTGCATAAAGCCTGCCAGTTTAGAAGAAGGCTCGGTATCTCATCCGGGAGAGTGACTTGAGTTGTCCATGGAGCTAACGTTAGGTACCAAACCTCTTGAGTGAATGAGCAGTTCAACAATATGTGTGCCATGGTTTCCTCATTTGAGACATAGAAGGGACAATGCGTGGGGCCTTCCCATCCCTTTCTTTTGAGATTATCTCCAGTGAGAATGGCATTGTGGGCTAGTGTCCAAATGAACATGTCAATTTTCGGGATGGATTTGTATTTCCAGACTTCTTTCCACAGGGTTGGATTGGGGGGCGCGTACAAAGTTTCTTTGGCGAGCTTGTAACCCTTTGAAACTGTGTAAGAGTCGGATTGTTGTCCCCATCCCCTTCTATCTTTCTTATTTGCAACAATCGGCGATTTCCCCTGGAGTAACATGAGTAATCAACTTTCTTCGTTATGAAGGTGGCTTGGACTTCTTTGCAGATTCCAATCTTTCCAACTTTTGTTTGCATCTGAATGCCACTTTGAAATGTCCCAAATCGTGTTTAATTGTTGGGCATGGAGGAAATTTTTTAAATTGTTGGTGCCCGGGATGGAATCTAAAGGAAGCTCTCCTAGGATTGAGTCCTCTCATATCAGAATGTTTTCTATATTTCCTGGGATCCAGGTTAGATGGGGACTGAAGTACCCAAAAGATTTTTAACAAATTGTGAACATTGGTGATCCCTTTGAGACTTTGGGGGTTGTATTGAGACACTTCCTTCCAGTTCCTGAGTAATATTTCTTCCACGGGGCGTTCTTGCTCCAGGTGAGTTTTCCAGAGACTAGGTTCTAGAGAATTTTGGCCCCTAGTGCCATATTTTGGGCTCTCAGATCTCTTATCTGAAGACCGACTTCTGTGTAAGGCTTTGTTACTTTCCCCCAACTGACTAGAGGAAATTTGTTTTCATTCTAATTGCCACCTTTCCAGAGAAATCTTCTTACAAGTGACTCGATTTGGCTTATGCATCCAGATGGGGCTAATAGAATGGAGCTTTGATATATTGGAATACTGGCCAGCACCAATTTAAGGAGAACTAACTTCCCTACCAAGTTTAACTAGGAGGCTCCCCATGCTAGAATTCGGGTTTTTATTTTATCAACAACAGGAGACCAATGAGAATATTTGGGCTTGGATTTGAAGATGGGGACTCCTAAGTATTTGAAAGACTCCCATTGAGTTTCCCCTTCCATCTCCAGGATTCTAGATATTTCCACCATTTCCCTTGGCTTGCAATTCCACCCAAATATTTTACTCTTCCTGTAATTTATTTGGCTCCCCGAAGCTTCCTTCTATAGGTATAGCTATTGCTTGAATTTGTGAGCAATGATGGTACTGGCCCCTCCCAAGAGGATTGTAACATTGACAAATTGGGCATGGTTTATATCTTTGACTCCTCTTGCAATTTTGATGCCCATTAATTCCTGTTGGGAGTGACAGTGGTCTAATTGAAAGCTTAGCGCTTATGCTTGAATGGCATAGAGCAGGGGGGGCAGCGGGCATCCCTGATCCCCCTAGTTTCCTGAAAGAATTATGTTGCTCGACCATTGACTAACAGAGCAATCCAAGGAGTCTCGATACAAGCCTTAATCCATTGAATGAAAGAAGCTTTGAAGCCATATTTTTGCATTACATGAAACAAAAAAACATGCCTTACTCTGTCAAAAGCATTTGCTAGATCTAGTTTCACAATCATACCTTTTTCGCCCCATTGCATGCTTGAGTGGATCGCTTCTTGGACCAGAATTATATTGTCAGTTATGTGCCTTCCTTTGATGAAGCCTCATTGGTTCTCTGGGATGATTGTTGGAAGCATACCCTTGAGTCGATTGGTGATTACTTTTGTGATAATTTTGTAGCCATTATTACACAAGGAAATCGGACGAAATCTGTCAAAGGATGAGGCTCCTTTTTCTTTAGGAATTAAAGATAAGAACGCAGAATTAGTGCTTCCCCCAATCTTGTGGCATTTTTTTGATTTTAACACCATTTTATGTAGATCATGCTTTATGATTGGTCAGCAAACTTGAAGGAACTGAGCTGTAAATCTATCAGGCCCTTGAGCTTTATCAGGGGCCAGACTATCCAAGGTTGATTTCACTTATTTCAATGTGACCAAAGTTGTAAGTTGTTGATTGGATCTTGGTTTGACAACTGAAGAGATTAAATTGAGAACTTGATGATGGATTTTTGTGGAGGTGTCCTCAATGTAAATCCCTTTGAAGTGGAGGTGGGCAGCTTGCTTGATTCCTTCGAAATCATTGACAGTCTGATTCTGAAATTGAATTTCCTTGATAGAGTTGTGACTTTTTTTGGCTTCTGCTTGCTTATGAAATAAGATTGTATTTTTATCTACAACTTTTAGCCAGAGACTTTGAGATTTTTGTCGCTGGTATTCTTCTTCCTCTCTACAGGCTGTATGGAGCTTTCTATGGAGGTATTTTTATGTTTCCAGCATGTGTGGGTTGATGTTTCTTTCTTCCATTTTTAGTTGGTGCACTTCTAGTTGCTGTAGAGCTTCCATTCTTTGGTTCGATGGGGATTTCAAAGATTTTGCCCATATTTTGAGAGCCCTCTTCATCCTTCGGAGCCTTTCTTCACACACAAAGAAGGGTGAACCTGTAACTAGATCCTTCCAAACTACGGTGACCAGCTCAAAAAACTCCTCATGGTGGATCCAGATTGGGTTGAATCTAAAAGGAATCAGGCCCAGGAGGAGTCTTTGGTGATTTCTATACTTATTGGCTTATGGTCAGAGGCACTGAAAGGAAGGATCTTTCACACAACGTTAAGGCCTAAAAGGAGGAATGAGTTTTGGACCAGGAATTTGTCCAGCCTTGTTGCTATGTTCCCTGGGTCATTTCTTTTATCGGACCAAGTGTATTTTCCTCTAGAAGGTTTTATATCTTCCAGTTCCCAATCAAGTATGATGTCCTCAACCCATTCTCGGATGGGATCTCTAACTATGGTTCCCCCTTTTTCTCCCTCTTGGGATAAAGTGACATTGATATCCCCGACAATAATTATATTCTCAATGTGATGCATGTTAAGAAACTCTCTTAATTTATTCTAGCAGTCTTTGTTTTCCTCAGGGAGTACAGGGACATAAAGATCAAAAATGCTTACCTGGATGTCTGACTCCTTGTGGACAAGGTTGGTGAGGATCCAGTGAGTGTAATGCTCTGTCTTCAATATTTTGAGTGTTGAGGAGCTCCACAGGGAGCCAATACCTCCTAAGGCTCCTCTGGCACTGACCGCTATACCTGCTCCTTTTTTCCACAACCTTGCACTGGTTTGGAGGAATTCAGATTCCTCCAGTTTAGTCTCCTGGACTAGTAGTACATCTAGATTTGAGATTTGGATTAGGTATTTCATTGCTTCTTTTTTTCTTTGGCTTTCTAGACCCCTACAGTTCCAGGAGATTATCTTCATTACTTGATTTTTGGGTTGGAGGGCGTCCTATGAGAAGGTTTCCCGTGGTTCCTTGTATTTCTTGGATTTAGCATTGTTTCTAGTGTTGGTTGTGATCCTTGAAGTTTTTCTTTGTATGTCCCCCTTTCTCTTCTTTCCTTTTATGTTTTCCTTCCTCCGGTAGCTGGTTTCGAGGGGTTCTGAGTTAAACCAATATCAGCCTCCCCCTCAACTTCTTCCGATGTTTCTTCCTATGTCTTTGATATTTGGGATTCATGGATTTCTCCTGGTTCTAGCTGCAGAGTAGTTTCTTTATTTTCCTGGCTTGCCGCTTCTGAATTGTCTTTCTTTTCTGTAGTATTTTCTTTGCTTATTGGTTCCATCTCTTCATTCCTGAGTATTGCAAAACTATTTTCCATATCATTTGTCCTTTTTTGTTTTCCTTTGCCTTTTTGGAGTTAGGGTTGGGGTTTACCTTGGGTCTCTTCGCTTGCTGCCATCCTTCTCCTAATTCTTTCTCTTTCTGTATGGTCTGGGTTTTTGGGCATTGCTTTTGGAAATGTCTGTATTCATGACAGGTATGACACTTGAACGGTAACTACTCGTAGTCCTGTTTTTTGTAGTGTTGTCATTCCTCGATAGTTAGCTTGATTTATTCAGGAAGACCCGCTTCCAGATCATCTTCTACGCAGATCCGGGCACACGAGTATTGACCTTTTGAATCTGCTTTGTCTATGAATCTTCCCAGTTTGTTGCCTATAGTTTGCAGAGAGGAGGAGTTCCAACAATGGATTGGCAGGTTGGGTAGGCGTACCCAGACCACTACCGCCTTTGGCATGTCCACTTCGGGGTCGAAGTCAAGTGTCCAGCGATTTAATTAGAGTCCCTATGGTCCCATGAAATAAGGCCCACTCTTAAATATCAGATCTTGATCTTCTTTGGAAATGAATTCGAACAAGAAGAAGCCTCTTCTGACTGCATAGCTGGAAACGTTGTTTGATATCAGTGGCCTCCAATTTTTTTGAATCCAGTTCTCAGTTATTGGTAAAGATGGTCAGAACCCTGTGAATTGTCCGACAAGTGCCTGATCTGCTAGAGAAACGACCATGCTCATGGGTTGGGTTGGGGTAAATCGATTTCCATAACTTCATCTAGTTTTTTAATGAACTTTGGTACATCTCCTCCTTCTTTCTTCTTTCCTTGGGTGAGTAACAAACTTATGAAGGTTGCTTCATCAACGGAGGGCGTGAGGGGAGGCGGTTTCTCCTCACCTTCAATAGGGCACATTTGAACGACGAATTCAAGGGGAAAGTGACTTAAGGGCAGATTGAACCACAGGAGCGGCCCCTTGGGCTTGGGCCTTAAGATCAACTCAGTGGGACTGGTAGCGCACCAGAGGGGGAAGTGTTGAAATAATGTAACTGCTAAGAGTATTCTTATTATTATTGATATTTTATTTATAGGATCAATCCCCATTGTGGATTGATCATGTCGGATATTGTAATAGGACCAAATCCCCTTTTGTGGATTGGTCAACAGACAATTATAATAGGCAGAATAAAAAGTCGGCCCCAGCAATTAATAAGAAGACCCAGAAATATAATAAAGGTGGGTTTTCCCACCCAAATTGAGAAGTCATCCCTGCCAGTGAAAAGACACTTCACACATGCCAGAACTTGTATAAATAAAGGAGGCTAGCGCCTCATTTGATCACAACTCACTTGCTCAGTTTGAGAGATAAGTTCTTATATGTTACCGGCAAAGGAGAGAGAGAGTGGCACATATCTTAGGAGAGGACTTTATGTTTTAGCATAATATCTCTTGGCATTATATTGGTTATTTATATTAAGGAAGTTTTGTTGGGTTTTCTTCCCTTAGAGGGTTTCCCAGGATAAATGTTGTGTCTTTTGTGGATGTGTATTTCTCAGTGATCTTGTTCTTATGTTGCTATTATCTATTGAATTGCAAATAACTTTAATAATGGCATAAACATTAACATGGTATCAGAGCCAACCTGAAGGAAGCATATTTCGCAAGAGGAAAAACGTCACTGTTGCAGTACCTGCAAATTAGGGTTTTTCAAAATTGAAGATTTTCAGCTCCAAAACCACCTAGAAAGTTGTGCCCTCCCCCAAGGATCATTTTGGCACCTTGAGCGCACCTTTTCAATGGGTGGATCTCTCGAAAAGTGAAACCCTAGTTTCAAAAAAGTACCAGAAGCACCAGTCCAGAAATCCGTAGATCAGATTTGAAGGGGAACAATTTAGATTTTCTTAGATCCAAACACACCAGACAGCTCAACTCAACCAAGTGCACCTCCTGGTAAGTTCAGTTTTTGATTTTGAGAACTTTCATTTTTCAGTCATTTTCCTAGCTCCAGGTAAAGATGTCTGCAAGCATTAAGCTTTTTGACAAGTTAGAAGGAGTGGAAAACTTCCGTGCTTGGAAGTATAGGATTGGCCTCATTCTTGAAGAGAATGATCTAGCAAGATTCATCAAAGACGAATTACCAGAACCTGAAGATGCTGCAGAAAAGGCAAAGCATCAAAAGGACACAATAAGGACCAAAAGAATCATTGCAGATTCAATCAAGGACCATCTGATCCCTTATGTTTCATCCAAGAAGACCCCAAAATAAATGTTCGATGCCTTGACCAGACTATATGAAGGAAAGAACATAAACCAGAAGATGAATCTTAGAACTCAACTAAAGAATACAAGGATGCAGAAAGGAGAAATGATTCAGGAATACTTCTCCAGAATCTCGGAATTTAAAGAACAACTACAAGCTATTGGAGATACCATAGATGAAGATGAACTCATAATTACATCACTAAATGGTCTCACAATACATTGGGATGATTTCATCTAGACGATATGTACCAGAACGGAGAAGCTGAAGTTCGACAGCCTATGGGAAGAATGCATCCAAGAAGAAACAAGAGTAGCGAATCGTGAAGCGCTACTAGCTAGGGATGATGATCAAGCCCTAGCCACTCACACCAAAGGAAGAAGGAAGAAACCCTACCTCAAAAGGGAGACTCATAGATAGCCTCAACCATCAAACAAATTCAACAACAAAGAATCTCATCCAAAGAGATTTCAAAAGAAAGGACAACGCAAGGATCTCTCATCTATACAATGCTATCATTGTGATAATATGGGACACAAGGCGAATTCTTGTCCAGTCAGATGAGAAGAATACAAGAGGAAACATAAGAGGCAACATGCCCACATTGTCGAAGATGAAGAGCCACCTACAAATATGATCAAGGACCATTTCTTGATCTCATCCCTCTCAGGATCGGTAACACCTAGAGAGGACACATGGCTCATTGATAGTGGTGCATCAAATCACATGACGGGTAAGAGAAATACTCTCTCTTGTATTTTAGAAAAGAATTTTTCTCAGAAAGTGACACTTGGAGATGATTACCAATATCCCATCAAGAGAGTGGGAGAATCAAACTACAATCTAGATTCAAAAAACTCAATAAAGATGAAGGACGTACTCTATGTACTAGGCTTAAAGAAGAAATTACTTTCCATATCAACTCTAGACAAGAAAGGCTATAGAGTGGCCTTTATAGATGGAGAATTTCTTATGTGGGCTAGATGAAAAACCATAAATGAAGCAATCGTCATTGGAAATGAAGAAAATGGCTTATATAAGCTAAAGGGTCACCCAGAGATTGCCATGACCCATGCCATTGAAAACTCATGCGAACTTTGGCATAGAAGATAGGCCCACATCAAGTACAAGGCACTACCATACATATGCAAAGCTATCACAAGTTTACCGGAACTCAAAGGTGATCAAGAAGGCATATGAAATGGATGTGCACAAGGGAAGAACATCAAAAACCCTTTTCCAAAGAGGGACAGAAAAGCAGAAGGAGTACTTGAACTCACTCATTCAGACATGTGTGACCCAATGCCATCATCCTCCATTAGCGGGTATGTATACTATGTATCATTTATTGATGACTATTCTCGCAAGACCTGGATATATTTCTTGAAATCTAAAGATGAAATATTCAGCAAGTTCAAGGACTTCAAAGCCTTGATAGAGAATCTTTCTAAAAGAAAGATTAAGATACTCAGGTCAGATAATGGAGGAGAATATACCTCAAAGGAGTTCGTGAACTTCTGCAGAGATGTTGGGATCAAGAGGGAACTCACTACTCCCTATAATCCTCAACAAAACAATGTAGCTGAAAGGAAGAACAAAACGATTATGGAAGCTATGAAGACTATGATCCATGATCAAGATCTTCCTATGTGCTTATGGGAAGAAGCAGTAATGACGGCTATTTATGTGCAGAATCAATTATCCCATAGCGCACTTGGGTTCAAGACCCCAGAAGAGATGTTTACTGGAAAGAAACCAGAGGTAATCCATCTCAAAATATTTGGCTGCCCAGTCTTCATACACATTCCGAAAGAGAAGAGAAACAAGATGGAACCCTATGGAAAGAAGGGAATATTTGTGGGATACTGTGAGGTCTCCAAGGCCTTCAGAATCTATATACCAGGTCACCGCCACATTGAGATCAGTAGGGATGTGACCTTTGATGAAGAAGAAGCACTTAAGAAATCAAGAAGATCCCAGCTTGAAGAAGTGTATGAAGAGGAACCAACAATTCCCAGGATCACAGAATCCATGAGGGAAGTTCCTAGAGTTGCAGAACCAGTGAGGGAAGTCGTAACTTCCCCTGATGAGGAAACTCTTGAAGACCATGATGTAACAGAAGTTCAATAACCTCCTCAAATGACCTTCTCCCATAAAATAAATCTTGCTTGGGCAAGAGATATTATTCAAGATGGAGAGAAGTATGGTGTTCCAGAAGTAACCTTCAGACAGGTGAAAAGACCAAAGCCGTTTTCCAGTTATACGGCTTTGATGTGTGATCTCCTAGATGAGGAGCCTACCTGCTTTGAAGAAGCCATTCAAAAGAAGGAATGGGAAGATGCCATGACAGAGGAATACCAATCCATAATAAAGAACAATGTATGGGAAATAGTTCCCAGACCAAAAGGTAAGGATTTGGTATCAACAAAATGGCTCTTCAAAATAAAACATGTTGTTGATGGAAGTATTAAGAAATATAAAGCAAGATTTGTCACTCGTGGATTTTCCCAGAATGAAGGCATTGACTATGAAGAGACATTCACTCTTGTGGCCAGATACACTTCGATCAGGACCATCAAAGCTCTTGCAGCTAAGATGAAGTGGAAGCTGCACCAGATGGATGTGAAGACATCTTTCCTAAATGGTGTCATCGAAGAGGAAGTGTTATATAGAGCAACCTCAAGGATTTGAGGTTGAAGACAGGAAGTCTCATGTCTGCAGATTGAAGAAATCCTTATACGGATTGAAGCAAGCTCCTAGAGCTTGGTATGGACATATATATAGTTTCTTGATGAGCTTAGGCTTTACCAAGAGTAAAGCAGACTCAAATCTCTACTTCAAAATTATGGATAATGAGCCAGTAATCTTACTACTATATGTGGATGACTTATTCTTAACTAGAGAAGAAAAGCTCATCACTGAATGTAAAAAGAGACTTGCCTCAGAATTTGAAATGAAAGACCTTGGCCTAATGCATTATTTCTTAGGTCTTTAGGTATGGCAGAGTCCAGAGAGGATCTTCCTTAACCAAGGGAAGTACAAGGTCGATATCTTAAAGAGATTCGACATGATGGAATGCAAACCCATGAATACACCCATGGAAGTGAAGTTGAAGCTGATGGTCCATACTTCATCAGATTTGATTGATGCCACATTGTACAAATAGATTATTGCATCACTGATGTACCTGACAAACACCAGACCAGACATTTTTTTTTCCGTGAACACCTTGAGTCAGTTTCTGGTAGAGCCCAGACGTGTTCACCTAGTGGCTGCAAAACATGTGATGAGGTACCTTAAAGCTACAATGGATTATGGTCTCAACTATGATGGAGATCATGACTTCACATTGAGTGGATACACTGATTCAGATTGGGCAGGAAGCGTTGCTGACAGAAAAAGCACTTTCGAATGTTGTTTCAGTTTGGGATCAACCATGATCTCATGGCAGAGTAGGAGGCAATCTAGTATTTCTCTCAACACAGCGGAAGTAGAGTACATTGCCGCATGTTCTGCTAGCTATGAAGCTATATGGCTTCGAAATTTGTTTATTGGCCTATTTGACTTGGAGATGAGAGAAACCATGATTCTATGTGACAACCAGAGTTGCATAAAGATGACAAAGAATCCTGTATTCCATGACAGGTTGAAGCACATAGAGATCCACTATCATTTCATCCGCGACATGGTACAGAGAGGAGCCTTGAAGCTCCAGTACATTAGCACGGATGAACAGGTTGCTGATGTGTTGACCAAACCTCTATCTCATGTAAAGTTTGAACACTTTCGAGATAAGCTTGGTATAGTCCGAAAGGACCCTCCCTGAAAGGGGGAGTATATATGTTCCTTGCTTCTAACCTCGCTGTTAGACGTAAAGAAAGATGAGTGATTGCTTCTAACCTCGTTGTTAGACGTAAAGCAAGACGATGTGTGTGTTCCTTGCTTTTGACCTCATTGTTAGACGTAAAGCAAGATGAGTCATTGCTTTTGACCTCCCTATTAGACATAAAGCAAGATGAGTCATTACTTCTGACCTCGCTGTTAGACGTAAAGCAAGATGATGTGTGTGTTCCTTGCTTCTGACCTCGTTGTTAGACGTAAAGAAAGATGAGTCATTGCTTCTGACCTCGCTGTTACACGTAAAGCAAGACGATGTGTGTGTTCCTTGCTTATGACCTCACTGTTAGACGTAAAGCAAGATGAGTCATTGCTTCTGGCCTCGTTGTTAGATGTAAAGCAAGACGATGTGTGTGTTCCTTGCTTCTGACCTCGTTGTTAGACATAAATAAAGATGAGTCATTGCTTCTGACCCCGCTATTAGACGTAAAGCAAGACGATGTGTGTGTTCCTTGCTTCTGACCTCGTTGTTAGACGTAAAACAAGATGATTCCTTGCTTCTGACCTAGTTGTTAGACGTAAAGCAAGATGATGTGTTCCTTGCTTCTGACCCAGTTGTTAGACGTAAAGCAAGATGATGTATACCTTGCT
>JZKD02S1694217.1:331389-350025 GCA_000966675.3 Picea glauca | reverse complement strand
TTGGAATTTGAAATGGTAATTTGTAAAATGTACATGGTGGACATATTGTTATTCACATGGTAAAATTGTCTCTTTTATAAGTTGAGAGGTGAGAGGAAATCAGAGAACAATCTCATATGTTAGAAGTCATTGTTTTTGGTGTCAATGTATTTTGTCATAAATTGTGATTGTAAATGACAATTCAATTGAAGATTGCCCAAAAAAAAATGGTGAAAGAGTAGTCTCTAAGTAGTGAGCAAGTGTGTTTTTAAGAAAAAAAAATGAAACTCGAGTATATTTAGAATATTTTGTAAGTGAAATTAAATCAAGGTTGGAGTCAAAGTTGAAATTAAGGTTGAAATTCAAGTTGAGAGTCTATTTTAGTTAAGAGAGCTAAATTTATTGAAAAAATCAAAGTTAAAAGACAAGTTTATATGTGAGTTGAAACATCTTGGTTGTGTAATGAAGCCCTTGCATATTCATATTGAAAGTTGAAGTCAAGTCAATACTTAAGTCATGTCAAATCGTGACATTGGTGCATCAATTAAGTTTGTCAAACCAAGGTTGTAGGTGTCTTGTTGGACCTTGATGAGCTCCAACAAGAAACATTTGCAGCTATTTCAGTAGAAGAATCAAATGAATAATTTTATAAGAGAGAAGAAGATGTTAGAAAAAAACATAACAATATGAAAGAAGACAGAGAATGAAGAAGGTTGAGTCCTAGACATGAATGGGACATAAAAATGGAAATGAAGAATGAAGTAAGCAATGAATTAATGAAGAATGAAGAAGCATGGTAAGAATGAAGGAATATCATGTGTTGCAATTATTTCAAGAAGATTAAGTATGCATCCCAAAAATATTAAAGTCTTACTTGATAAAGTTTGTTGATGATGAAAAGAAGATGGTCATGGTATTATGTTGTAAAATGGCTAGATTATCCTAAGATGAACGTGTATATGAAATTGTATGTACATAAGTCAAATGTTGATGTAAGTGTTATGTTAAAAAAAAAAGGGTATTGTCACACAGGACGAACACCTTCAGTTACAACTCATATAAACAGATCAAAGATCAACACACCAATGCTCTTACATGGTTAAAACCCTAAAAAAGGGAAATGGTCCATAGCCCCAGCCAACATGGCCACTTGAGGAAATATATTAATCAAAAAAAAAATCAATAGATTTTCTCACAATTGATCATCAACAAATGACCCTCCATGCTATTTAAATATAGATCATGGACCAATCGAGTGTTAAGCCACAAATCAATGTATTCATTAAGATCGAGAAGAATATGAGTCGTTGGATCAATATATCTCTAGAACATATTGTGACCATCGGATTACATAATTACAAATGCATATTAAAGAAACACGCTTTTACCTAAAGACACATTAGACCAAGTTGATCTTAACTAACTCCTCAGTGCCTAAATATCCTAACATCCCCCCTTAAGAACAACTTGGGATAGGATTGAAGGATTTACAAATACGACACAATAGGAGAAGGAAGGAGGCATTAGAGCCTATCCCCCCTTAATGACAACTTTTTGAACTCCTAACATAGATCAAAGTTTGGAAAACTTCGCTTCTATAAGAGACTTTTTGAAAATGTTTGCAACTTGATCTTTTCTATGGAAAAAGATCACTTCAATAACTCAATCATGAATGATATTTCCAATGAAGTGCATGCGTAGCTCGATGTGTTTGATTGATTATAATTGAATCTTGGTAAATGTTTGTAAATGTTGTAACTAAACATGTTTTTTGTTTTATTTCATTTTATTTTGTCTTCTAGCACAATGAGAAAGTGAAAGGAACAGTTGTGACGGTTGGCCTTCAAAAGGCAACCCATTAAAAACAATGAGGGTTGTAGTGAAGAAAAAAAAGAAGTGAAGGGAGATGCAAGGAGAAAGAGGGAAGGACAGTAGCAAAAATTAAATCTTGAAGAGGATAGCTTGTTGGAGGTTGAGTGGACGAAGGAGTTAATGTGCATGTTCACTCTAAGTGAAGGTGTCTCTGAGCCATGGCATATGTAATTTTGAACTTCATCGTGAGTAACAATACATAGAGTCTGTGTATAGCTCACCCCCTTTGTAATTTTCTCCTTAGCTTAATAAAAGTCCCATTTAAATGTTGAATCTATGAGTTATTGCAATCTATGCTTTGGGAATTTGGTTTTGATTTACGGAAATCTATGCATGTTCTCTTGAAATGTGCTTTTATCCTGTAAAAATTGTCCAAAGCATTTTTTTGTTGCCTAGGAAAATTTAAACTTATCTGGGTGAATTTACGAAACCATGGGAATTTAATTTACTATCTGGGCAAATTTAAACCTACCTAGGAGAATTTATGGACCCTTAGGCGTTTTAATTACTTCCTGGGTGAATTTATACTTACATGGGCGATCTTACACACCCTTTCGACATTTTTCTTCTTCGCTAGTTACCCAATTCGCTCCCAAATGCTTTTAATTGATGTTGGTTACCAAAAAACATCCTCTAAGCATTTTTTTCCAACCACTAGTCGACTCATTTCAAATGGGTTTCCCTCGTGGTCGATTTTCCTTGATTTAGTCTATTGGGACTTCATTTGGTGGACCCGGCCATCAGAGTAGTCGATCAGGTTTTAATTTGGTTGATGGGTTTATTATTCGGTTGACTGGACATGCAACTAATCGGTTGGTTCATTATCTAGTCAATCTTTTTATTGATTGGCATATTGTAGGCCTTGCAACCATTCAAGAAAGGTTGAGACAGAAAGAATAATTTATTCGATGGAAGCATTTCTTTTGGTGATACAGACAAGCCCTAGGCCTACCGCTTACGAATCAGATGGTATCATAGTAGGTTCCAAAGGCATGGAGAACACCTACATGGTAAACACCCGTAGCAAGTACCAAAAAAATGGATAAGCATTGTTTCCAGGCCTATAGAGAAGCAGAGCACCATCAATGGCAGGGCATCATCATGAAGAAGATGACAGGGAAGACCCGAAGGTCAGATTGGCTCGACTAGAGAAAAACATTGCTACATTGACAAATTTGGTGACACATTTGCTAGTAATGAAGGGTAAGGAAGCACACTCGATAGAGACTGAGCATGAAGAACACAAGGCTGGCTTGGAATGTTCCAAAGGTGAGACGCTTGGAAACTCAAGTAATGACAACAAATTTTCTTCATCTTCCAGTGTTCCTTTCAAAGTTGAAGCGAAGCTTGAAATACCCATGTTTAATGGAAAAACTAATGTTGAAGCCTTGGATAGTTGGTTGAAAAAATTGGATGTTTACTTTGGTATTTATCAAATCCAAGAAACACAACAAATCTCCTTTTCCCATTTGAAGATGACCGGACATGCTATGCTATGGTGGGAGAGTTATATGGATGCATTGAGGATAGGAAAGAATCCCATGTTGATTAAATGGGAGGACTTCAAGGCATTATTGAAGTCACAATTCTATCACATAGGTTACAAAGAGGAACAAATCATGAAGTGGTAGTACCTTCAGCAAAAACAAGGACAAGGAGTGCAAGAGTACACTTTTGAGTTCAGGAGACAAGCCATTGGGTTGTGTATCTCTCTGGAAGATCCAGGGGTGGTGATGAAGTACCTTGGAGGACTTTTTAGCCATATCCAAAGACAATTGGAGCTTCATGGTATGAAAAGCATAGATGAGGCAAGAAAGAAGGCTCTCTACATTGAGTTGGACTCCAAGAAAGGATAGCAGCACATGGGCCAAGAAGAAACCAGCAAGAAAAGAGGCAAGAAGATGGAAGCCACGATCAAGAACGAAAGGATTCTAACAAGTGTTGCAAACATTGTGATGTGGATGGGCACACGGAAGAGAAGTGTTGGGAACTTCATCTGGAATTGCGTCCAAAGTGGCTAAAGTCCAAGGGGAAAGCAAAGGAAACTACTGAGACAAAGGAAGAAGCAATAGAAAGAACCTTTGATCTGGATGAATCTGTATTTTGCACCACATTGCTACGGCCAAATACGAGTGGAGATAAACATGTGTTATTCAGAATCAAAGTTCAAGTGAAGAACCGAAAGGTAAATGCCTTGTTCGATAGTGGTTCTCAATGTAATCTAGTTTCTAAAACATTAGTTGATGAGCAAGGTCTAGAAACCTACGATCTAGTGCAGCCAGGTTCATTATTATGGTTGCAAGGAAAAACTTTTATGAGAATCACTCGAATATGTAAAGTCAATTTTTCCATTAGTGCTAGCTATGTTGATGAGGTAGAATGTGAAGTTCCACCATTGGATGCCTACAGAGTGATGTTGGGTAGCCCCTACTTGTAGGATAGGGATGCTACCTTATACAGGAGAGAAAACAAGTATCACTTGGTCAAGGTTGGCAAGGCATACCTCGTCAAAGCGCATCAATAGAGAAAGAGAATAACTCCTCTAGCAATGAAACAAGGGAAGACAAGCAGGAAACAAGCCACCTTCATCAACAATGGAATGGTGTATCTGCGGAGGAAAATGGAGGCCTTGTGCTCCTATCACCTTAATGGTCCAACTTTTGGGGACAAAAATCCTTCAAATGGGGAGGTGTGATCCGAATTAGATCTTGTCAAATGTTTGTAAATGTTGTAAATAAACATGTTTTTGTTTTATTTCATTTTATTTTGTCTTCTAGCACAATGGGAGGGTGAAATGAATAGTTATGATGGTTGGCCTTCCAAAGGCAACCCAATAATAATGATGAAGGATGTAGTGAAGAAAATAAAATGAAGGGAGATGCAAGGAGAAAGAGGGAAGGACAATAGCAAAAATTAAATCTTGAAGAGGGTAGCATGTTGGAGGTTGAGTGGACGAAGGACTTAATGTGCGTGTTCACTCTAAGTGAAGGTGTCTTTGAGCCATCAAATCTATAATTGTGTTCTTCACCATGAGTAAAAATACATAGAGTCTTTGTATAGCTCACCCCCTTTTTTAATTTTCTCCTCGGATTATTAAAAGTCCCATTTAAATGTTGAATCTATGAGTTACTGCAATCTACGCTTTGGGAATTTCGTTTTGAGTTACGGAAATCTATGCATACTCTGTTGAAGTGTGGTTTTAGCCTATAGCACCTGTCCAAAGAATTCTTTTGTTGCTTGGGCAAATTTAAACTTACCTGGGTGAATTTATGGATCCCTGGGAATTTTATTTACTATCTGGGAAAATGTATACCTACCTGGGCGAATGTAGGACCCTTGGGCGTTTTATTTACATCCTGGATAAATTTATACTTACCTGGGCAAGCTTACATACCCTTTAGAAGTTTTTCTTCTTCGCTAGTTACCCAATTCTCCCCTAGGTGCTTTTAATTGTTGTTGGTTACCAAAAAACATCCTCTAATAATTTTTTCCAACCACTAGTCGACTCATTATGATTGGGTTTTCCTCGTGGTCGATTTTCCTTCATTTAGTTGATCGAGACTTCACTTGGTCGACCCGACCATCAAAGAATTTGACCTGACCATCAGAAAATTCGACTGGACAGTCATTGGGTTGACTCAACTTGTGGGTGGTCGATGGGTTTATTATTCGGTCAATTGGACACACAACTAGTCGATCGGTTCATTAACTAGTCAATTTTTTTATCAACTAGCAAATTGTAGGCCTTGCAACCATTCGAGGAAGGTCGATATAGAAAGAATAATTTATTCCAAAAAATAATTTGTGTTAGCGAGATGGACGAGCCCTAGGCCTATCGTTTACGAATCATTGATGTGTTGATGTTAAACTAGATCTTTGGTGAGCTTGATGGCACTCTAATTGTCGCACCAGAGGGTGGTCGGATGTTGATGTTGGACTCCAAAATCTAAAAAGATCTATCGAAGCCACGAGGGTTCTTAATTTGCATTAACCACTACTCGGTATGCTACTTCTAGTGAAGAAAGAGCAATAGTCTATTTTTTCTTATAATCTCAAGTGACAAGTCTGGAACCAAGGCTAAAAACATAACCTGCAGTAGACTTTCAATCATCAAGGTCGTCGTCCCAATCTTAATTAGTGAAACCAACCAACAAAGGAGTCCCTCCTAAACTGTAATGTATCCCAAAGTGAATTATTATCCTCCCTACCTATGTTCAAACCCCAGTTTTTGACATGTTTTCTCTTTCAATTGCATATGCCAAAGTTGAGATAGCAGATACTCGAAAGTCACAAGGAACTTTGCACACACATAATCAAGAAGCCATGTCAAAGTGCAATAATAGTTTTCCAATGACTAGTGTTGCTTGTTCATGGTCTAAATTGAATATAAGAAACCACAACATTGATATTCATGAATAAATGGGAAGGACAACATAGAGAATTCATCGTGAAAGCTAAGACATAGGATAAAAATTCAAAGAGTACCTATGAATTTGGGTTAACAACTCAACAAAGCATAATGCTTACTATCTGATTCCCATGTTCTTGGACTCGTGAAGAATGACAAATAAAGACAGTAAGGTTCTATAGTAGTTAGGAAACTCACAAGGAACCCATGAGTAACTCCTTAATTAAATTTGGGTGCCATGGAAGCCTATTTCATTCTTGAAATTACCTTGTTTCTCATTGAATTCTATGTTATTCCATTACTCCTAGTTTCATTTGTGTCTCCAAGTGATCAAATCTAAACTAAAGAGTAGCTAAAGAGGATGATATAATCTCGATAGTCCCTATATGGCAACTTTAAGTTTGTTCCCACAAAAATTGGATGAAATCAAAATCATCACATTCCACACAAGCAATGCATTTATGGAGTTTCTCTCTAAGATCCCAAGTCTGAAGATCATTTTATTTTTAGATTCCCCCTTTACCATGAAATTCATGGACAATACCACTCCATGTTTAGATATTCACATGGGTCCTTGAGGACTCTTATAAATTATGAGGACCATAAATGTCTAACCATTAGATGTTTTAATTTCGATTAAAAAAAAACCTTACTACCAAATTATCCTATGTTTTCAAAAAAATCTAATTGCCTCATACGTTTAGGCTCTAGACATTCCTTGTCACAAAATATCTTGTGACCAAAATTCTTTTTGAGATCGACTAGACATCATAGGCTTCAACAATCTCAACATGAAAATTATCATCAATTTTGTCTCAACCTAAAATGATAGGAGAATAATTGATTGACATTTCTTCAAACTCTCAAGTCCATGATCTTTTATAGACATTAGTTTTCTTTTATTATTTGATAATGGATAAATTTGGATTCTACTTACATTAATTGTATTGAGATAAGCAAGGTGATCTATCTTGGTGCTCTTACAACTTACTTAGATGAAATGTTTATAACGTACAAACACACATACATACATACATATATATTGTCAATTGGGAGTAGGTTGAGTTGCTAGGAGGAAAAGTTGTTACCCTCCCCACCTAGGTTCAAATCCACCTTTATGACATGTTTGATCTTAGTCATCTATGCATATCCTAACATTCATGTGCCTTACATGACTTCCTAACTTTGTATTCATTTTTTTTTAGTCATTTTATTGATATGTGAGTTGTGGAATGCAAAGGTAACACATATGCTTGGCATGTATCCATTCCCCGGAATACTTAAGACTTTGACTTTCAAAGTCTTTGAGTTAATAATTTTGTTGTGGTATTGGAAAAGGGGTTCGACCAGACTTATAAAAGGCAGAACAAAGGGTTGCAACCATTAAACTTCAACATGGGCCTTTTTTCCAAAACATTAAAAGAAAAAAAAAAAGAAAAAACCATTAAAATATAATCATTTCTCTGTTAATGATCCCCTTCATATCACACTTTCAAAATGGGAGGATTTTAGTCCACAAAATATTAGTGACGGGGAATATGGAATCACATAACCTCCAATTGCTTCTCCAAGTCCACTACTCCATTAGATATGAGTGTTACTTGCTTCTAGCATGTCCCAATCAATCTGCTTGTCTCTCTTTGTTTTGTTGCTACCATGATATTTTGTTTATCCCTCTAATTGCTTTGATGAAGCATGCCTTACCACCTTTGACCAAATAATATTTTTCTTCTTTCATGTAAAAGGCTACATCCCTATCTTATAAGTGTGCACTACCAAATATCAATTCACATGCATTACGAGTTGCTACATCACATTCTACATCATTAGCATAATCAACATTAATGGCAAACTTGATTGTACATCTTACGAAGATTCTCATGGTGGATTTCTCTTACAACCATCCTAATGAACATGGTTGTACTAAATCATAAGTATCTAAACTAATCTCATCTAAGAACGTTTTAGAAGTCAAATTGCACCCAAAACCACTATCAAATAGAAAAATTACCTCCATGTTCTTCACTTGAGCTTTGATTTGGAATAGTGTGCTTTTGTCTCCACTTGCCCTTGGTTGTTCTAGTGTGTTATAGACTACGGATTCATCCATATTGGAGGTGATTTCTACCACTATTTCTTCCATCTTAGAATTTTTCCATGATCCTTTTATGGGACTTGGACCATTTTGGTTGTAGTTCCTAATGAAGCTTCCAACACTTCTTATCCATGTTCCCATCTACATATCAATATTTGCAATGTTTTTTGGAATCTTTCCCTCTATGGTTTGTGGCTATAATCTGCTTGCCTTGTTTTTTCCTGGCCTTTACTTGGCCCTTTTGTTTTTGTTCCTTCTTGAATTCCAACTCGATGTGAACAAATTTCTTACTTGCCTCATTTGTGCTTTTCACACTTAGCAACTGCAATTGTCTTGGGATGTGGTTGAATAGGCCTTCAAGGTGTTTCACTACTACCCCAAGTTCTTTCAAAGAGATTCCCACCATGATGGCATGCTTCCAAAATTTAGGTGTGTATTCTTGAACACTTTGTACTTGTTATTGTCAAAGGTATCTTCATTTCATTAGTTGCTCCTCTTCATAGCCTATGGGATAGAACTGTGATTCCAACAATTCCTTGAAATTATCCCATTTGTAACCATGGGCTTCTTTCATAGCCTTGAGGCATCTACATAGATATCCTACCATAATAGAGCATGTCGATGCTTTTTCAACTAGCCATTGAGTTTATTACCATTAAATTAACCAACATATGTGTTGGACTTGGTGTTATGGTGTTGGAATTGATGTCAAAGATGGGGCATTAATGTCAAATTGTTGCATATCATGAAGCTCAGGGGAGATAGCACGAGGATCGCGCAAAAGACAAGATCCTTTTACAGAAGGATCATGAATTCATGACCATTCCCTTTTGAATCTCGGGAACAATCACAACAGTTGGGCCAAGAGAAATCTGGATCGTTGGATCGAGGATCTAGATCAATGAGGATCGTTAGATCTCACCTTAAAGTCATAAGCAACCTCAGCCATCAGATCGCAAGTCCCATGGTAATGGTGGTCATTCGGCGCTGACCCTCCAGGCATGAAGGAGTTTTGAACTGACTGGAAATCTCGAAGCTCGAAATCATGAAATCCCGCTAGTCGTCCGATATGATAGGTAGATCGGTCAAAATATTAGTTGTTGGATGAAGCCAATGGAAGGATATGGAAATCAGAAGTGTCAACTGATAGTAAGCGGTCATTTTCTCTTTATGACCATTTCGGTAGGTAATTCTTCGGGAAGTTGAAAGGTTATAAATTGCAAGGATCGTGAAATCCCGCCAGATGCCCAATCTGATAGGTAGATCGATTGAAATATCAGTCGTTGTATTAAGGCAGTGGAAGGATAGAGTAAGGGGGATATTTCAATCGATAGTAAGCAGTCAACATTACTTTATGACTATTTCGGTAGGTCAACCTCTAGGGAGTTGGAAGATTGTACACTGCAAACATCGCGAAATCCCGAAATGATTGCGGACCTTCCACTCAATGGTTGATCAAGTCGCAACCGTGGATTTTTTTTTAACGCCCAGATGGTCCACTCAAAACTTGATTAAAACCCAGTAGTAAAAACAAATATTGAAGGGAAGTAATCTACGGTGGAGGTGGAACGTGCATCAGTGAAGTGTTCGGAGATTAATAGGAGGAGCCCTATCCTCGTGAGTGGTAATTAAATTACCACTAGGAAATAAAGTCATACACATGGATACATTTGAGATGGGTTTTAAAACCACTTTGGGAGGTATTACTCAAGAATAATGCAAGGATTGTAAAGGGAGAATAGCCCGAAGGCCGAAGTCTAGAGCACGTGGTTCCAGCACCAGTCACGTGATGAGGTAAAGGAGTTGATAAGGAGCGCAAAGGGCCTAGAAGTAAATAAGCATGCAGACATTTTTGAATGAGGTCCTATGTAGAATAATAATGGAAAAAGAGAGGTGCTAGGAGCAACACTTAAGTGGATAAGTCTGTGGTTTTGAGCTCGCGGTCATTTGGAAAAATGGGTTGAAGAAAGTGCCTTTGTAGAATTCGATTTATGTAATAGTTTAAAGGGCATGTGGATTAATTTGACAAGATTGAAACCCAACCATTCCATTGATGCTACAAGATTGTTGGCAGATGAAGTGATAAATAACTTACATAGATTTGAAGTCTTTTAATTTAAAATAAACTATGAAATGTCAACATTATTGTTAAAATTAAGTGAAGAGGTGCAATGGTTCATTGTCAAAAGACACATTGGTTCAATCTTATACCTATTGAAATACTATATAAAACATAAATTGTGGTGGAAATAAAATGTCTTTGTTTGTTGGCACTGTCCATCATATTTTAATATATGGAAATCAAACATATCACCGCCACCACCAACTCCAATGCCATATCCAGAAATTGATTTCCACCACCAACTCCAATGCCATATCTAGAAATTGATTGCCACCGTAAGCAGAGTTCAATGCTTGGCCCAATAAAATACACAAATCCTCGATGGAGGACAATTTTAATTCACTATATAATTGACTTCGATATATAAATGTAAAAGGTAGAAAGATTAAATTATTAGAAGTTATATGTTTCATTTATTTTTTCTTCCAAGCCCTCTAAATAACTTGCTAATAGTTATTATCCTTCTTCTCTATGCTAATGATATTGTCCTTGTGGTAAGTAATCCCTATGACCTCAGTAAGCACTTAACATCCTCAAGGAATTCTACTCTAGTACATGAATGATTGTGAACACTAACAAAACAAAGGTTATGATAATTAAATCCAACAAGATCACATATGATACTTTCATATATGACAACAATACCATGGAGGAAGTGTCATCGTACAAGTATCTTGGAATTGATATTCATAGAAAACTCAATTGGAACTATAGCATTGAGAAAAGGATAAATGGAGGGTTGAAAGCTTATTATGGGATTGAAAATAATTGTAAATTAGCATACATTTGGTTGTGGGATAAGAAAAAAATCATATTTAAGACTCTTGTCACTCATGTTATCTTGTATGGATTTGCAGTATCTCTTGAGAATCTCAGATAAAGATAAAACATATCCAAAATAATTGTATAACTTATAATCTCAAAATTAAAGGAAATACACCATATCCATCCTCCTCATAGAAGCAAGTCTTTCCCCCATTGAGAGCACAACTATGATTATGTAATTAATGTATAAGAACAAGATAAACAACATGGATGACAAGAAGCTCCCTAAAATTGCTTCAAACTCTAGCCAAAATCACCAATGGCTCAAGCGGGGATGGTGATAAAAAACAAAACTACAGTGATCTTGGAATGCTTATCCTAATCTTTTTTGAGCATCGGAATAACATTATAAAGAAATATAGGGCTTGGAGAAACTGCAAGATAGGGTTTGGCAGTCACGGCCATAGCAGAGGACATCATGAGTACCAAATGGATCGGTAATGGAACTCCCTCATACAAGCAGGTAGTGGTGGACAGGGGGAAAGTCCCAAGAGGCGTAGGTTTCAAGGCACCAATGACAAGCACCTCGGGATCAAAACCAGAAAAGAGTCAGGAAAGGAACCAAGGAAAAAGTGATCGCATGGGGGAAGAAGCCAGAGAAACTCAGAATGTTTCGCAAGAAACAGTGAGCACCAACGGGGCAGAAGGGCGCAACCCGTGTAAACCTAAAACAGCAATGATACCCAAGGTGATCCTGGAGGATCCACAAATGCAACTCTACAGGGATCAGATGAAGACGCATGCGCTAATATGCAATTTTATGGGTTTTTGGCCCATGGAAAGAACATTGCGCAACTGGATTAAATATCAATGGAAGCCAAGCAGAGAAGTGGAACTCCACCTAGGCTCGAAAGGCTTCTTCACAATAGTATTCATGAACCTAGAAGATAGGGATAAGGTTTTTGAGGGGGGACCATATTTCCATGCCTCAGTAGGAATTTACATGCGACCATTGAAGGAAAACTTCTCCCCAGAAAAAAGAAACTTTCAAAAATGTACCTGTCTAGTTGAGACTTTACTCCTTGCCATTAGATTACTAGCTACCTTCCACCTTCGAAGCAATAGGGAACAAACTGAGAAAATATGTGAAGACTTCATAAGCCACCCTAAAAGGGAGATATACATCCTATGCAAGAATCTGCATAGAGATGGGTGTGTCAAGAGCACTCCCAGAAGCCATAAGTCTCGAATTTTGGGATGAGGAATGGATACAAAACATTGACTATGAGAAGATCCCTTTCATATGCAGAAGATGTCACAAACATGGACACCTAATAAGAGAATGTCCTCTCAATAAAAAACAAGAAGCCGAAAGAACCAAACTACAGCAGGATGAGGACGGGTTTATAAAGCCAAACCACAGAAACAGAGCTAACAAGAAACAAAGTAAAACCCTAATAGGGAGAAATCTGGAGGCCAGGAACAGAACGGAAGGACAAGACAAGACCAACAAAGGGACAGAAGGAGGAAAGGAACCGGAAAAAGCTAAATAAGTTGGGGAACAAGCAACAAATGAGTACATAGATAGCCCAAGTAATAAGAAGGAACATGAGGGTAGCGCACCTCCTATGGACGGAAAAACCAGAGATGCCAACACCCTCATGCAGGAAGTAGATGGAGACACGGAAATGACTCCAAGCGAGGTAGGTACAGAAGATACTGATCTCAAAGACATTGTGGAAAGGGAAGGGATAGATATCCCAAACATATTGGAGAAATGGAAAAGGCAGGGCGTAGACAATGTACCAGAGGAGCAACTAGACCATATCCAGTACATGTTCCTCCTAAGGGAGGAAGTCAAATCCAGAGGGCTCAAACGCACACACGGGGAGATAGGACACCTAGGAATAAAATCAAGTGAGGGACAACCACATCTCTCACCCAAGCAAACGAGAAGGAAAAAAGGCAGGAAATCAAACAGCGTCGCCCTACAGGAACTAGGAGCTCTACTGATAAACTTAGGTAAGATCAAAAATCTCTTTCCCAACTCCCCCCCACATGTTTAAATGAAGATTATAACATGGAATATAAGAGGCCTAAACATCCCACGAAAGTAGAGAATCCTTAAAAGTAGACTTAGTAAGGAACAACCGGACCTTTGTTTCATCCAAGAGACAAAATGCACTACAGACATAATGGAAACGATCAGAAAAAAACAATGGAGCAAGTACAAGATGATGGTTATCGAAGGACAACAGATGGCAGGAGGTATTCTCACCTTTTGGAACCCACAAGTGATGAGCCTAATAGCATCCGAAGCTACCAGGCACACACTCTCGGTTAGCATGCAAATCATTGGAAATACAGAGGTGATTCTATGCACTAATGTGTATGGACCACAGATGTTAGAGGAAAAGAGAAGAATGCTTCTAGACCTAGAATACCTAAAAACCCGATCCAACAACCTCCACTAGATCCTGGTAGGGGACTTCAACATCATCATGTCACTTATGGAGAAAAAAAGAGGCACTAGGAGATTGGATAGAGATGCAAAAGAATTCTTAATGTTCATCAACACAGTGGAGATGGTGGACATCAAAACCAATAATGAACAATTCACCTGGAACAATAAACAGATGAATCAACATTAGGTAGCGACAAGACTAGACATATTCTTGGTGTCGGAGTCTATCATTCTGCAGGGGTTAACCTTAGACTGCAGTATCCTTCCCTGGGGAGGGTTTGATCACTGGTCAGTCCAAGTGGAAGTAGACTTCCAAACAACACCGAAGAATAGACCCTTCAGATTTGAGAAATTCTAGATCGAACACCCCACTTTAAAGGAGAACATCAAACAATGGTGGCAGGAGGAACAACCAGAGCAAGGGACAAGGATGTTAAAACTCTATAAGAAACCAAAGTACATAAAATATAAGCTCAAGGAGTGGAACAAGGAAATCTTCGGAAATATAAACCAAGAGAAAAAAAAATATTGAAGACAGAATGAGAAAAATCTAGGAAATATGCATAGTCGAGGGCTATACAGAGGATTGAAAAAAGGAAGAGATCCAGATGAGCCAGGAATGGGAAGCTAGATTCCAGCAAGAAGAAACTCTATGGCGACAAAATTCTCGAATCAAATGGCTAAAGGAAGGAGAGAGGAACACCAAGTTTTTTCATAGAACAACCATTTCCAAAAGAGCCCACAACAAAATCCTAAAAATTAAGGATCAGGATGGGATCGAGAGAGAATCCCACAAGGAGATTGAAAATACTTGGGTAAATCACTTCCATGGGATATCCTAGGAACCCAAAAAAGACCAAACGGAGGCCATCCAAAGGATAACTCAGCACATCCCCCGTCTAGTCACCAAGGAACAAAATAACAACCTAAATAAACCCATCACTAAGGAGGAAATAGATCAAGTGATCCAAGAGATGCCCAACGGGAAAGCCCCAGGTTCAGATGGTTTCACACTGGAATTCTTCAAATCCTATTGGGAAGAGGTCAAACATGATGTTTATAGGGTAGTGGAGGACTCCAGATGGTCAGCCTCCATTCTAAAAGCACTAAATTCCACAATGATTACTTTAATTCCCAAATAAAATGAATCCAGGACCCCCGACCGATACAGGCCCATATCTCTATGCAATGTGGTTTACAAGATAATTTTCAAAGTCATAGCCAAAAGATTGAAACCCCTCCTACCCACATTGATTCCACAAGAACAGGTAGGTTTCCTGGAAGGAAGACAAATCATGGACAACATCATCCATGCCCACGAGCTAATCCACACCTTGAAAATCCAGAGGAGAGGAGGGATGATAATCCAACTTGAACTAGAAAAATCCTATGACAAAATTAACTGGAACTACATGGTCAAGACTCTGGAAGCCTTTGGTTTCACCCAGCACTGGATCAGCTGGATTGCCAGCCTAGTCTCAACGACAAGTTACTCTCTCCTAATAAATGGAGCCCCATCCAAACCTTTCTGGCCTACTAGAGGCATCAGACAAGGAGACCCTCTTTCCCCCTTCATGTTCATTCTGATGATGGAAAGGTCTCAGTCGAAGCATAAAAAGCGCAATAGTAGCAGGAGAAATATCAGGCATCAAACCTTTCAAAAACTATCCTACTTCCACACACCAATAGTTTGTGGATGACACCTTATTCCATGGCACACCCATGCTCAAGGAAGCAAAAGCCTATAAAATAATCTTAGAAGATTTTGGGGAAGCCTCGGGAGTCGAGATCAATCACTCCAAATCTATGATTTATTTCTTCAACACTAACCCTGCAATCCAAAGAAACCTGGAAATTTTTTTGGGATTTGAACTCAAAACACTCCCAACCAAATACTTGGGCATCCCCCTAATAGATAGAGCTTACAAAATGGCAACATGGGAAGGAGTGATCAACAAGTTACAGGAGAGGGTGAAAAACTGAACGTACAGATCCCTCAACATAGCGGGGAGACTCATTTTGACCAAGACGGTTATGCAAGCAATTCCAACCTGTATGATGTCTGTATTTCCTGCCCCCAAAGGGATACTACAAAAAATAAGAACCATCCAAAGGGACTTCCTATGGCGAGGAGCGGAAACAAAGGAAATATGGGTCCTGGTGGACTACGAGAAGGTCTGCAAACCAAAAAGCAAAGGAGGCCTAGGGCTACAAGACCCACATGTAACCAACAAAGCCTACGGGGTGAAACTCTGGTGGCGATGGGTCAAAGAAACATCTACAACATAGGCAAACCTCTGGAAGGCCAAGTATGCCCCAAACATAAACGACCAAGACAGAATTCACTTTAGGGGCACTAGGGAGGGATCAGCCATATGGAATCTATCTTAGTGCAACAAAACCTAGATCCAAACACACAACTTTTGGGAAGTGAGGAATGGTAAAGCAGTCAATTTCTGGGAGGATGCTTGGGAACAGGAACCCAGAATGGAAAATCCGGATAGGGAGGAACTCCAATAGGACATGACCGTGCAAGGCAAAACCAAAGTCTACCACTACTTGAAACAAGAAACAGATCGCAACAGATGGAGAATCTAGGACAATCTTAGTTCGCAAAATAGAGATCGAACCACAATAATCGTGAAAGAGGTGGAGGAGGAACTGGGGAAAAGGAAAATTGCAGTCTCGGAAGAAGAAGACCAATTAAGATGGGGCCAAAAAAATGGTGGGCAATTCAACTTGAAAGAAGTATGACATTACATCATGGACCAGGACCAAGAAGATCGAGTGCAACAATTGGATAATCTTTGGAACAACCCCCAATGGCCAAAAATAAAAAAATTTCAAATGGTTAGTACTTTACAACCGAATTCTAACCTGGGAAAACCTAAGGAAAAGGGGATTCATTGGCCCATCATGATGCCACCTCTGTCAAGATAAGGAAGAAACAATGAATCATCTCCTCAATGAATGTAACTACACAGTAGAGATTTGGGACTGGGCAGCAGGAATATTTTGATAGTCCAATAGGATCTGAGGTAACATATGCGCAACCATCAATACCTGGAAGGAGAATTATAGTGAAAATGAAGAGGTGAACCTCTGTTGGATTCTCACTCCGAGGATGATCATATGGGAAATCTGGAAAGAAAGGAACTGGCGCATCTTCAGGAATGAAAGTTGGTCGGAAGGGAAACTCAAGGAAACAATAATCTCACTGATAAGAGAAACGGTGCAAAGCCGCAACTGCCAGACTGGAAGAGCACAACTCGTAGGCTAGGACTCCTAAGTCCTAGAATCTTTTCACCTAAAAGATTGGAACAACCTCACAAACTTAAGGCGGCTACAACAACTCCAAGTAGGTGAGTGCAACTAGAATCCCCCTCCAGCAAGGTCCTTCAAGTTGAATTTCGATGGGACAGCAAAAGGAAACCCAAGTATGACAGGAATGGGAGGGGTAATTAGGGATAGTGACGGTAACACAATTCGGTTGTACGTTGGGAGTATGGGAAATTCAACCAACAACGTAGCGGAATTCGGAGCCCTCGAGATCAGTCTCGAGATTCTAAGCCATGAAAGGATGATCTGAAAATGATAAAGACTTGTATTCTTGAAAATATTTGCAAGTTTTAATTCAAGTGTTCTTATGCAAATGGATCAATTTTGCAAACACAATCTTTCATAGAGATTACATATTCAAGATGCATATAAATAGCAGCAAATAACAGTGAACAGAAAACACGTAACACAGCAAATGATAAAGGAGTTCACCCCTCTCTTGGGCTACATCTCCTGGTCTAGCTTCCAGTGGATCTTTTGTATTATTTTCTCAAAGTGATAAAATATGTGCTTTACAATGCTCAAAATGACAAATAGATGGCTCCAATGGCTTCAAAACGTCCAAAAAACCCTAGCTGGGCTTTTTCGGCACCTCGTTTGGCCAAAAATTGAAGAAGATAGGCTTTCTAGAAGTTCCCCTTCAAACTTGTTCTCTCTGGATTGCCAAAATGCACCTCTGCTTCCTCAACCTAGCCCCCACGTGCATATTTGTGTTAAAACTCAGCACTGGGCGCAACCGCCAAACGGTGTGAACTATAGGGCGGTTACGTGCCTAGCCCCTAACTGCCAAGACCGTGGGCACATGGGCCACCATATGACCGCGCACATATACAAATAGGGCCAAAGGTTTAAACCATATGGTAACGGTCGGAAATGAGTGCGCGTCGGTGGTTATATTGCATACACATATGACCGGGGACCGGGTCTTAGCCCCGGCCCGGACCGTGCCCCCAATACAAAACTATTGCAATTCAAATAATTTGTTTAACACATATATATTAAGAAACATATGTGGGCGCACCGGTTGGGCGGCCCTTCCCAAGGCTCTTCTCCTACCCAGAGGTCACAGGGTAGAGTCCTGCCAACTACCAAAGTTTTAAACCACTATTTAGGTGACACGTAGTGGCCATTGATTGGGCCACGTGTCGCCATCCCATTCGCCACAAACAAGCCACATGTCATACGCCAACTCGTCCACACGACTGCCAACCAACACCTGCCACGTGTCGTACGACTATGCCACATGTCGTACGACCTTGCCACGTGTCGTATGACTCTGCCACATGTCATACGGCCCTGCCACGTCAGCATCCATATGGACTGTACAGACTATACAGTCAACACATTTTTTTTTGCCTGTTTGTCGATTTGAACAGAACGCGATATCTCTCTCATCCAATGTCTGTTTGAACCCAAACGAGTTGTGTTGGGTTCGTGACGATGAGGCCTATGCACCTGTTCGATTTGAAGTGATTCCAAGAACTTTGAATTTTGAGCAAAATTTGATCCCCTGGATCACACCTCCCCATTGGAAAGATTTTGGTTGGAAAGGTGAGGGAACTATACCCTCATCTTCAGATAGACTGAAAATA
>JZKD02S1694217.1:307428-323152 GCA_000966675.3 Picea glauca | reverse complement strand
CATATCAATAACTTTAATTAAATCATTACTATAATTTAAAAAATCTTATCATATATCATTTAATTAAATTATTATTATAATTAAAAAATCCCTTTATCATACTCAATTTAAAATAGGTTTAAATGATAACTTTAATTAAATTATTATTTTTATAAAAAGATAATCAGTGATGGTTATCTCCAACTTTTTCATCGATTACCTACATGATAGACTCTACGATAAGTTTTTATGCTCTTTGAATGCCACATACATATGGCACCATCATTCGCTGTAACGTGCATTTAAATTTGTTGGACACAACACATTTCTATATTTCAATTCAAACGCCCCTGTGCCTATAAAATCTTAAGCACTGCTAACATATGAACAGTATAAAATGTCTAACATATCATAAAGTTAACTTTTTAGTATAAAATGTCTAACATATCATAAAGTTAACTTTTTAGGCATATTTTCTATTTTTAACATATTTTCCATACTGAACTGTAAAGCATTTTGCTACTCCTTCTGCAATAAGATAAACTCAGCTGAATATATCAATTTGACCAACACTTAATAATACTCTTAGAAAATGACAACTCCTCTACCTGTTGATTATATAAAATAGCATTTCATATATCCATCTTAAATTCTAATTTATTAATTTTTTAACTAATCAAATTATATTTATACAACAATATTCATATGTTTTAATTATTATGGATTTTGGCATATTCTTCATACCTAGTTTTAATGGTAGAAATCGTGGGACTCCTGCTTTGAAGAGATATTACTGAAAAGTGAAAAGTTCTCTTTTAAGAGTCGTTTTCTATTCTAAACTTTTGTGTAACCATATTTCTTAACTAGATTGAGTTAAAGAGTAGTTTTCTATTCTAAATTTTTGTGTAATCATATTTCTTAATTAGATTAAGTTTTGTGTTAGTAAGAAATATGGGAATAGAATATTGAATATTGTATGATATTTAATAAATTTAAAATTATATTATATTTTTCCAAATATAATACAAATTGTAATAAAAAAAAATTCAAATATGCATGTGATGCAACCTTTGGTGATTTAATTAAAAGTCCAATTTTCAGGAATTACGTCATCGTCTGGGCAATAAGATCTCAAAGTTGATAGCCAATCACACTTTTAAGAGAAATAAAGGTTTTGATTTGTTTTAATTACAATAAATCTAAATATTAAAATTTTCTATATTAAATTTAGGAAATGAAGAGGAAATTTCAGTTAAAGGTAGAACTAATGGAAATCAACGATTAAACTCATAGCTATAGTCAATTGCCAAGGCAGGGACTAATAAGGAGTAGAATAGTTAACCTATGACATTATCATTTGCCTAACACTAAGATGGTTACATGAATCTACATGAATTTTCTATTCGGCAGTTTTCAAATAGAAAATTTTGGAGACGTTGGAAGTGCCACTCTAACCACAGTTGCAAATGGGTGTCAAATATATATATTTATTGGCAAACATTCTTAAGCGAATTAGAATGGCTTTCGCTATTTAGTTGCAGGTCCTCTTATCGCTTTTCAACAGATTGTGTGTTGTTGACAGGGGATGAGGAGGGAGTGATCGGAGTTGAAGGCATCGATGAGGGAGTCCCACTTATTCTTCTCACCACCACCATTAAGGCCTTTTCCTGCACCGTCCCCACAACACAACAATATCTCAATCTAAATCTTTCTTTGCAAAAATACAAAAACTCCCTACAAATTTGATATTTCAAGGACCCAAATGCAACATAACGAAATCAACCAGAAAAGCAACCTCTTGTAAGAGCGCTCTACTACCTTATCTTTTGATACATGGTAAACGTTCACTTTCCCTGCGTAGAAAATTGCAGAAGCGCAAAAGGGGACAATACCTGTGGAAACTTTAGTATAGGTTATTTTTATTTCAATTTTTTGGGGGGTAGAGTGACAACTCTAGCGTACGTGTTTGTTGAGTTGGTTGCCTCATATTTAGGTTCAAGATGACAAACCTAGTAGTTTGTTCCGCAGTTACATAAAAACCTCAATTTTTATGAATACCTCTATATATCTTTGTTTTTGATCAATTATTGATAAAAACTACATACATAGATAGAGTTGGGTATGGAGATTCTAAATATATAAAAAAAAAAATCAAATTAATATTGTTTACTATTTTTAATCTATTTTTGACTTGACACATACCAAAATCCTAAAATACATACATCTTTTATTTTTGCTATAACTTTTTGTCAACTTAATCATTTTTCAAGTGATGAGTTATATTCCGCACTAGAAAAAAGTGATATTTACAATCTAAAAAATAATAATTTATTTTGATAATGTTAAGACCCTCGTAGCCTACACAACTTAAGGAGTTGTAATTTCAAGGATATATTGACTTTCATAATTAAAAATATATATATCATTAATATCATAAATTTTGAAAAACTATAATGGGTTTTTTACAATAATAATAAAAAAATGGAAGGAAATTTCATTATTAAAGTACTCAACACCTGCACGAAAGGAGACATACGTTATATTTTGCTAGAAAATTAACATACCATTGTTAGAAAAAATCAACTTTTACATAGTTATTCACAATTTCTATGAATAAAAGTTGTATATTCGGAAATGTATTTCAAATTTCTACGTTTCATCTCTTTACACCATATCCAAATTCATTGTAAAAGTACCTTGAATAATCCCTCCAAGTTAACAGATTGTTATTTTTCAGTGTTTGCATTTCCACTAACACGCCATGAGAGACCATCATTAGCTTGCACATGCCCATAATAAAATATTTCATAATATTGCAAGTTATGTTGTAATGAACTATTCTAATGGAATATCCACGACAGTTTACAGATCACTCAAGTAAAGGGTATTAGTTATGATGAGACCTTATCTCTAGTGGCCATGATTACCTTTATTATGTTGTTGTTGGCACTAACATTTTCTTATGGTATTTCTTTACAATAAGCTAAAAGAAGAAATATTCTTGAAGAAATTAAATGGATTTGTTGTAGAAGGGAGAGAATATAAGATGTGTCAAAGGAAGAGATCATTACATGGCTAGAAGTAGAACCCAAGACAAAAGGTAACAAAATTTTGAGAAATACATTATGGGACAAGGATTCATAAGAAGTGAAGCAGACCATTGTTTTTACTTCAAGAAGGTACTAATTTTACTATCTAGTCTTATATGTTGATGATATTATTTTGATCAATGATTGTATTAAGCAACTAGTGAAGGAGACAAAGTCCAATTGTCACATGAGTTTGACATGAAGGACTTAGGTGAGTTGCAATATGGCTTGAGAATTGATGTGAAGAGAGACCATCAAAATAGTGAGTTGTATATTAATGAAATAAAGTATGTGGAAAACATGATTTCAATCTCTTTAGGATGGATAAGTGTAAACCAACTTGCAGTACATTTCAAGTGGGTGTGTGTTTGTCGACTAACATGAGGCGTAAGAGAAAACGCGAGGAAGAGGATATGGTAAAAGTTCCATATGTTGTGTGGTTGGTAGCATTATGTATGCAATGGTGTGCACAAGGCCAAATATTGCACATGCAGTAGGAGTCGTATGTAGGTATATGGAAAATCCAAGGAAAGAGAATGGGGCAATGGTCAAGAGGACTTTAGGCACCTATGAGACGTCATTGACTATGCTATTTGTTATTAGGGAGATTGAAGCAAGAAGCTTCATGTGGATGGGTTTGTTGATGCCAATTGATGTTAAGTGGGTAGGTGATGTGGAAAATGCAAAGTCCACTAATGCATATAAATTTACATTTTTTGAACTAGTGAATTGGAAGACTAAGAAGCAACAAGTTGTTTCCAGTTGAGTATTGATGCAAAGTACATTGCAATTGTAGTGACTTCTAAGGAATGTGTTATGAAATCTCTTTGGTTGCAAAATTATGCAAAGATATTGGACTTGATCATTCGCCCATGCCTATTTGTTGTGACAAACATAGTGTTATTGCTTTGGCAAAGAATATCATGTTTCAGCCACATACAAAACATATTAGGGTGAAATTCCCCTACATTAGAGAGGTGGAGTCTAATTAGGAAACTATAATCAAGGTTAGGACTATGATTCAAGATAATGTGGGAGAGTGATCTTTAACCAAGGCAGTGGATGGATGGAAATTTGCTAACTGTAGGGCCAAGGTGGGGATTCAACCTTGGTCGATGCAACTTTTAAGTGATAGATTGTTAGCATATTGTGAGTTACATTAAACGTGTAACTAGCAATTCCATTTGTACGTCAAATGCGTAAAGAAATATCTGGAGTGATTTCTTTTGTTTTAGAAGCAAAGTTGCTTCCCAATTGTATTCGCGATTTTAGGATAACACCCCTTCAATGTTTGTACATTCTTTATAAAAGAAAAGAAAACAACAAGGCACGCAATGGTTTGTCCTAGTGAAAAGAAAACTTTGTTATTGATGTTTGTGCTTCTTTTCTATGGTTGTTTTGTTTTGTTTTGTGCTTCTTTTCTATGGTTGTTTGTTATGTTGAATATATTTATGTTATAGATTCTTCCATGTTTTTTTGTGGGTTGCTCTCAAGGTTTAACATCTACTTCAATCTTAAAGATTTTCAGGGGTTTTATAATTATTATTATAAACATTCTTGAAAACGATATTCTCTTCATAATTTTGCAAAATAAAAAGTCCAAATTTTACTCAAAATTAGTGGGCAGAGGAAAATTTGATCTTATAATTAACACTAAGAAATCTACTTAAATTTTGTCAATAAATTTTACTAAAAAGATGTTTGATATTTTTTTATCTTATTTATTATAATATTTAATCATTTCAAGTTTTCCTTTGATTTACTTTATCTCTCCCTTAAACTATTGGTTATTACACTCTCTTCCCTTGAATTAGCTAACCAAAAGATGTCTATAAACCAATTCAATCCACATAATAGGTAAAAAAAAACTTTAAAACCACAATTATAACTTTATAAATCATCATAAAAACTAAACATGGTATACTTTAAAATCTCAAATCTTATGATTCCCTAACATTGTTTACTCCAATTATTTGACAAAATTATTACTTACATTCCATACCAAACAATTGTGTCACCATTGATGGATGACCCAATCCAAGTAATTGTGTCACCCGCAATGGATGGCCCAATCCATATGTTCTAGAAAAGCATAACTATGAGAGTCATTTTTACTCATTTTTTTATTCATGTTTTAGTATTTGCCCATGGTCTCAAAATCCTTATGATCCATGAAGGATGAAGGATTATTTTATATCCATTAATTTTTTAATCTTTTCCTTATTTTTAAACTTTCAATCCATTATACAATCAATTAAATTAATTTGATGTAAGGATTTAAATTAAAATAGGTAAAATCAACCCAACCAAATAAATTATAATATAATTAATTGATATAAAAAACTATTACTTAAACAATATATAATTATTTAAACTATTTAATTTTATATAAAAATTATTATATTATTTAAATGTTTTACCTATTGGGTTTTTTAGAGGAATTGGTCAGAATTTGGAGATGTAAATTTGGACAAAATCTTTATTTTATGTTGTTTAAATTTTCTTTTTGAATGTAAATCTCTATTTTATATTGTTTAAATTTTCTTTTTGAATGCATAAATGGATTCAGAGTGCTGAAAAACCTCTCTGACACTCAGATTATGCAAACTTAGCCACTCAAATCTACAGATCCAACCATTCATTCATCACTAGATTTCGCACAAAATCAAACTGAAAAGTGGCCAGAAAACTCCCAAAAAGTAAAACTTTTAGATTACTGAGCCATATATACCTTGCAACAATCTAATTAAAATAGATAATTGTTTAGACTGGGAAACACTAATTTTGCCGTACTTGTTAAAAACAGATTCACCATGTCCTGTCTAAACGCTACAAATCTTATAATAATTAAAAGGCATAACCATCATTTTAGCAATTTAAACATACAACCCTCACTCCCCATGGTGAACTTTGAACTTTAACGACTTTATAAACATACTTTGTACTTTGTGAAAAACTTCATGTTCCCTCCTTTGCATATTTTTTTTTAGGTATATAGTATCATGGTTCTTTTTGAGAAGAGAAATCGTACTTAGTCAATGAACTATTAATGCAGAGCTACACGTGATATTTTTGTGATTTTTTAAATTTTTATATATTTTTTATAATAGTCACCTCCAACTAGTGCTTATTAGTCTCATCAATCTTCTTAACTAGTCAAAAATTATATCAAATTTATATATTTTAATAAAAATTATGAAACTTTAACAAATTTTACAAAAAATTGTCAATAAAATAAAATTGATAAGTCAACTCAAATTGATATACTCAACTCAATTTGGCAAGAATTAATAAAATAATTTAAAAATAAAAAAATATATATATTCAAATTCTAGAAAGAAAGAAAATCCATGATACAAATAAAATAGTTTAAAAAAATATTTCTAAATATTAAATGAAAGAATTTTGGAATTACAAAATTGAAATTGAAATTTATAAATTAGATTATATTAAAAAAGTGAATTAATTCAATAATTAATGATAAGACTTTGAAATTTTTTCAAACTTGTTAATTTGGCACATTTTATAAGATTATAATTCAATGTGTTTAAAAATCGAAATTTTACTATTGTGTGATTTGACAGGGACTAATAAAATAATTTAAAAAAAAATAAAAATATTCAAAGTCCAAAAAGAAAGAAAATCTTAATATAAATAAAATAGTTTAAAAAAAAACATTTCCAAATATTAGAATGAATTTTGAAATTACAAAATTGAAATTGAAATTTCTAAATTAAATTATATTAAAAAGTGAATTAATTCAATAATTAATGATAAGATTTTGAAATTTTTTGAAACTTGTTAATTTGGCACATTTTATAAGATTGCAATTCAATGTTCCTCAAAATTGCAATGTTATAAAGAAAGAGAATCCATGATATAAATAAAATAGTTTAAAAAATGAATGAATATTAAAATTATAAAATCAAAATTGAAATTTATAAATTAGTTTATATTAAAAAATTGAATTAATTTAATAATTAATGATAAGATTTTGAAATTTTTTCAAACTTGTTAATTTGGCACATTTTATAAAATTGCAATTCAATTTTATAAGATTGTAATTCAATGTGCCTCAAAATTGCAATCTTATAAAGAAATAGAATCCATTATATAAATAAAATATTTTAAAAAACATTTAAAAAGTGAGATGAATGATTATTGGAATTACAAAATCAAAATTGAAATTTATAAATTAGTTTATATTAAAAAAATTGAATTAATTTAATAATTAATGATAAGATTTTGAAATTTTTTCAAACTTGTTAATTTGGCACATTTTATAAAATTGCAATTTAATGTGCTTAGAAATTGTAATCCCAAATTGAGTGAAAAAAATAGTTTGGGAAAACAAGTAGTTTAAGAAGAAAAATGAATAAATGTTGAGAGTTTCATGTGGCAACTATTGTTTTGAATCTAATTTTATGATTGACAATATTTCTTGAGAACTATTTAAGATAACAAGAGAATTTGTCTTATGAATTCAGATGTCAATTCCCACTAATTCAATTGGTTAAGGTGTGGGTTTGGTTTGCTAGGTAACTCGAGTTCAATACCCTGAATCTAGTCGGGAGGAGACACTCAAAAATAAGAGTGCGATCCCCGAGTGATTTTGACTTGATGAGCATCAACTCCATGAGCATAATTTAAATTGAGTGGAACATGGAAGCCAATAATCCAACACAGGTTGTGATTAGGTTGTTCCAGTCTCGATCATTTTTTTGAACATTTAATGCATATTAAGAAGCAAGTAAATGCATTCATTCTTCCCAAAGACAACAATATGATATTCCCCTACTATGATTTCAACATTACAAATTGAAACATAAATTTTTAACAAACCTTGCTCTAGTGTGACACTATCGACTTTTACATTCTAATGAATCAAAGTGTGTTTGAAACCTTAACAATGAAGACATATTTGGAGTAATAATTTAGAAGACATCTCAACAAACAACTTTGAATAACAATACACCACAAGGTATTTCAAAGGACTCCTTTTTTTTTTTTAAATGATTTTGATAAAGCTTATGATAGGGTGGATTGGAGCTTCATCTCGAACATGTAATGGTTAGGGTTTGAGTCCCAATTCATTGGGATGGTGCATACTTTATTTTTGGAGGACTAGGATTTTGTTACACTAAATGGATTATGGATGAAGGTAGTTGAGAGATTCATGGAAAGACTATGGAAGATAGTTATGCATATGATGAACTAAATATCTAATTATGACATACTTGTTATGATCACTTAAAATTATATAAAAAAACCTTGTACATGTGAATGATTTTGTTACTAAGCATATTTAAAATTCTACATTTGGTTTCAGAGCTACCAATAAAGTTGATTTAAATTGTTAGAATTTTTGGAAAGTACACGAGGTGTGAAAACATGGAAAGAAAGAGAGAGAGTATGTGATCATGCATATTGCATGGTTTTCTTTACGTTGTTATGGCTATTGCCAAGACTGTTGAATGCTGCCAACACTATTGTGAAAATATTCATTCCAAACTTTTGTTGGGAAAGAATGTTTTCAAAGAGTCGTTCTATTTGTTCATGTAGCCGCTACCAGAGCTTTAAGCGTTGAGTTTTTTTGAAAGGACGATTCAAGACCATTGATTTTTCTATAAAAAGATTGCAACATTGTATGAGATCTTCTCTCTTGGATGAGATCTATAAAAAGATTGCAACATTAAAAACTAGTGAAGCGCTGCAAATTAGAACTTAGAACTGAACCCTGTTTTCACTCATTGGCAAAATGGTCGTTTGGAATTTTTCATCTTGTGCAGCTTGGGGCATCCTCAATGGCAGTAGCAGTGCAACTCACGTATTTATATTTGTATTGAACAAAGAAGCAGCGTACCATTTAGGTATTCATATTTGTTTGCTGCTAATTTGATCATTCAAAACTAGAAATTAATGTTAACAACTCAGTTGGTTCTGATCAAAGAGTTTTAATAGTTTTGTGTTCTAAGTTAACAATTATAGAGATCATGGGTTCAAATCGAGAGGAGTAAGTATGTATACCTTTGTAGACTCTAGTATTAAAATTATTGTGTCGGATTTTTTATCTCACAAATAAAAAAGTTTCATATAGCAATTTTGTGTTTTGTGTGACCTTAAAAATAAATTATTATTATTATTATTATTGTTTATATTTATGTTAAACCACATACTTATTTGTGAGAAAGAGATTTAACATGACTCTAACATGGATAACGTGAAATCCTAGCATGGATAAAGCCACCCATACAAAATCCTATTTGGAATAAAGAAATAGTGTTTTTTTTTTTTAAGTAAAAAAGGATGGGACATGTTATATTAGCATAAGCAGAATACAATAACTGTTTGTGATGCCAGCTGTCCCGCCTAAACAGGAAACCGAGACAGCTGGGCATCCCTTGCCATGTGTTTCCCAGCAAACAAAATTAACAGAGTTTCGTCCTGCCGGAAGGAAACCAGGACTATCACCCATGAAGTTTAAACTGTATGCCATGTACTGGTTATAAGAAAACTAAGAACTAACTGGACCGAGGCCTAATTCACAACAGAAAAAGCAATTTCTAACCATGAACATCATTGAACCTTTTAGCCTGCGCGCTCGTCCTCGTCCTCATGCTGTCGCCACCCTGCTGGAAGTGCGTAGGCTTGCACGCACGTTGGGCATTGCCGCTTTGGAAGAGTTCTGGAGTGAGATGCGAAGAGCAGGTCGAGCCTTTGATCAATTCGGGCGAGGCGAAAGACCTGGTCATCCAACAGGCTCCTCAGCTCGAAGATGAGAGTGAGGTACCCCGAGTCAGTGAAGAGTTGTTGTTCCTACCAGTGTCTGTTGATGGAAGCTGGGGGAATGGGCTCTGTTGCGTCGTCATTTGCATGCACCTGTTGGTAGGGGAATTGTAGCGCTGCCTCCATGGGTGAACCAGGTGGAATCTCCTCTTCTATATAGCAGGTGGTGTAATGCTCCTCTAGGCTGGTGGCTCTAGGACCAAGCGAAATGCTCGCAGGCGGAGGCTTGTTGTCTGAACCAAACTCTGAAGGTGGATTCCAATTGTCCGGCACCGTGAACAGAGTGTGCTCAAGGAAGCTCTACAATTCATCCTCTGGGGTAATTTCTTCCACGTACGCCATTGGAGGCGTTCGTGGTTTCGTGCGTCTTCGGATGGTTGCCATTGTTATCACCTGCTCAAATTTCTTTTGCCTCTAGCGTCGAGACTCAGCCGTGTACCAGGCAGCTCCCCTGCGCGGCTTTCCTCTTGCTCTAGGCATGGTGGGGATCCCAGAGATGACCAGGGTTCCTTGCAAATGGGCCACTCTGCTCCAGAGCTCTAACGGGGGCGCAGAGTACTGCTCCGGTGGGATGAAATATTGTTGTTCCAGTGGAGTGGACACTGCGAAGGGCGAATGTCGCTCTACTTTGTCGATTCTGGTGAAAAGGAGGAGGGCAACCACGACCACCATAGCCATTAAAACCTGTTGTTGTGTGCACAGATGCCTAGTATTGTTCCCTTGCGCGAAGGGGCTCATCGCTTGGATATGGTTGCGCTGGTCCATGGAGTGTTAAAGGCTGAGGGGATGGTGGCCGGTGGATGCATTAATACTGCGTCCCGGCCTAATCCCGCGTGGCTCCATATCGCAACGTGGCACCCTATCCAGGGGGAATAAAGAAATAGTGTTGTGAATGTATTTCCATATTTATTAATATCAAGCAAATAAAATGAGAATTGGTGCAACACACTACACATACAGAGAGAGCAAAGTGTAAGTCATATATGTTGATTAGCCCTTGTGGACTTCGAATATGCCAAGATTAAGGAGAATGTTGAATACTCTATGAGCATAGATTCAAATTGCAGAAAGATGGAGCAACATTAAAAATTAAAAAGGTAAAATTTGTAATTGTTTCATGCAATGAAAGGTTAATTTCTTTATAATTAAGAATGCTCACAAAACAAATCAACAAATGAAGATGGAAACTTAAACGGTGGTTGGGAAAATTATTTCAAAGTGATGTAGTCATGGTGGACACATTTTAATGGTTGCGATCACATCCACATGGTGAAAATCCCATAGTATTTGTTGGAATTTGAAATGGTAATTTGTAAAATGTACATGGTGGACATATTGTTATTCACATGGTAAAATTGTCTCTTTTATAAGTTGAGAGGTGAGAGGAAATCACAGAACAATCTCATATTTTAGAATTCATTGTTTTTTGGTGTCAATCTATTTTGTCAGAAATTGTGATTGTAAATGACAACTCAATTGAAGATTGCAAAAAAAAAAAATGGTGAAAGAATAGTCTCTAAGTAGTGAGCAAGTGTGTTTTTAAGAAAAAAAAGAAATGAAACTAGAGTATATTTGGAATATTATAGTCTCTAAGTAGTGAGCAAGTGTGTTTTTAAGAAAAAAAAGAAATGAAACTAGAGTATATTTGGAATATTTTGTAAGTGAAATTACGTCAAGGTTAGAGTCAAAGTTGAAATTGAGGTTGAAATTCAAGTTGAGAGTCTATTTTAGTTAAGAGAGACAAATTCATTGAAAAAATCAAAGTTAAAAGTCAAGTTTATATGTGAGTCTAAAAATCTTGGTTGTGTAATGAAGTCTTTGTATATTCATATTGAAAGTCGAAGTCAAGTCAATATTTAAGTCATGTCAAATCATGACATTGGTGCATCAATTAAGTTTGTCAAACCAAGGTTGTAGGTGTCTTGTTGGACCTTGATGAGCTCCAACAAGAAACATTTGCATAATCAAATGAATAATTTTATAATAGAGAAGAAGATGTTAGAAAAAAACATAACAATATGAAAGAAGACATAGAATGAATAAGGTAGAGTCCTAGACATGAATGGGACATAAAAATGGAAATGAACAATGAAGTAAGCAATGAATTAATGAAGAATGAAGAAGCATGGTAAGAATGAAGGAATACCGTGTGTTGCAATTATTTCAAGAAGATTAAGTATGCATCCCAAAAATATTAAAGTCGTACTTGATAAAGTTTGTTGATGATGAAAAGAAGATGGTCATGGTCTTATGTTGTAAAATGGCTAGATTAGCCTAAGATGAACATGTATATGAAATTGTATGTACATAAGTCAAATGTTGATGTAAGTGTTATGCTAAAAAAAAATAGGGTATTGCCACACAGGACGAACACCTTCAGTTACAAATCATATAAACAGATCAAAGATCAACACACCAATGTTCTTACATGGTTAAAACCCTAAAAAAGGGAAACGTTCCATAGCCCCAGCCAACATCACCACTTGAGGAAATATATTAATCAAAATAAAAATCAATAGAGTTTCTCACAATTAATCATCAACAAATGACCCTCCATGCTCTTTAAATAGAGATCATGGACCAATCGAGTGTTAAGCCACAGAACAATGTAGTCATTAAGATCGAGAAGAATATGAGTCGTCGGATCAATCTATGTCTAGAACATATTGTGACCATCAAATTACATAATTACAAATGCAAACTAAAGAAACACGCTTTTACCTAAAGACACATTAGACCAAGTTGATCTTAACTAACTCTTCAGTGCCTAAATATCCTAACATGCCCCCTTAAGAACAACTTGGGATAGGATTAAGGGATTTACAAATACGACACAATAGGAGAAGGAAGGATGAATTAGAGCCTATCCACCCTTAATGACAACTTTTTGAACTCCTAACATAGATCAAAGTTTGGAAAACTTCGCTAATATAAGAGACTTTGTGAAAATGTTTGCAACTTGATCTTTTGTATGGAAAAAGAGCACTTCAATAACTCGATCATGAATGAGCTTTCCAATGAAGTTCATTTGTAGCTCGATGTGTTTGATTGATCCAAATTGGATCTTGGAAAAATTTTGTAAATGTTGTAAATAAACATGTCTTCCTTTTATTTCATTTTATTTTGTCTTCTGGCACAATGGGAAAGTGAAAGGAATAGTTGTGACGGTTGGCCTTCCAAAGGCAACCCATTAAAAACAATGAGGGTTGTAGTGAAGAAAAAAAATAAGTTAAGGGAGATGCAAGGAGAAAGAGGGAAGGACAGTAGAAAAAATTAAAGCTTGAAGAGGATAGCCTGTTGGAGGTTGGGTGGACGAAGGAGTTAATGTGCATGTTCACTCTAAGTGAAGGTGTCTCTGAGCCATGGCACCTATAATTTTGTACTTCATTATGAGTAGCAATACATAGAGTCTGTGTATAGCTCACCCCCTTTGTAATTTTCTCCTTAGCTTAATAAAAGTCCCATTTAAATGTTGATTCTATGAGTTATTGCAATCTATGCTTTGGGAATTTGGTTTTGAGTTACGGAAATCTATGCATGCTCTCTTGAAATGTGTTTTTAGCCTATAGCACTTGTCCAAAGCATTTTTTTTGCCTAGGAAAATTTAAACTTACCTGGGTGAATTTACGGAACCCTGGGCATTTAATTTACTATCTGGGCAAATTTAAACCTACCTAGGCGAATTTATGGACCCTTAGGCATTTTAATTACTTCCTGGTGAATTTATACTTACATGGGCGAGCTTAGACACCCTTTGGACATTTTTATTCTTCGCTAGTTACCCAATTCGCCCCCAAATCCTTTTAATTGATGTTGGTTACCAAAAAACGTCCTCTAAGTATTCTTTTCCAACCACTAGTTGACTCATTTCAAATGGGTTTCCCTCATGGTCGATTTTCCTTGATTTAGCTAATTGGGACTTCATTTGGTGGACCCAACCATAGGAGTAGTCAACTGGGTTTTAATTTGGTCGACCTGGCCATCAGAGAATTCGACTGGACAGTCATTGGGCCGACTCGACTTATGGGTGGTCAATGGGTTTATTATTCGGTCGACTGGACATGCAACTAATCGGTTGGTTCATTATCTAGTCAATATTTTTATTGATTGGAATATTGTAGGCCTTGAAACCATTCAAGAAAGGTTGAGACAAAAAGAATAATTTATTCGACGAAAGCATTTTTGTTGGTGATACGGACAAGCCCTAGGCCTACCTCTTACGGATCAGATGGTATCAGAGTAGGTTCCAAAGGCATGGAGAACACCTGCATGGTAAACACTCATAGCGAGTACCAAAAAAATGGACAAACATTGTTTCCAAGCCTACAGAGAAGTAGAGCACCATCAATGGCGGGGCATCATCATGAAGAAGATGACAGGGAAGACCCGAAGGTCAGATTGTCTCGACTAGAGAAAAGAATTGCTACATTGATAGAGTTGGTGACACATTTGCTAGTAATGAAGGGTAAGGAAGCACACTCGGTAAAGACTGAGCATGAAGAACACAAGGCTGGCTCGGAATGTTCCATAGGCGAGACGCTTGGAAACTCAAGTAATGAAAACAAATTTTCTTCATCTTCCAGTGTTCCTTTCAAAGTTGAAGTGAAGCTTGAAATACCCATGTTTAATGGAAAAACTAATGTTGAAGCCTTGGATAGTTGGTTGAAACAATTGGATGTCTACTTTGGTATTTATCAAATCCAAGAAACACAATAGATCTCCTTTTCTCATTTGAAGATGATCGGACATGCTATGATATGGTGGAAGAGTTATGTGGATGCACTGAGGATAGGCAAGAAGCCCGTGTTGATGAAATGGGAGGACTTCAAGGCATTATTGAAGTCACAATTATATCCCATAGGCTACAAAGAGGAACAACTCATGAAGTGGTAGTACCTTTAGCAAAAGCAAGAACACGGAGTGCAAGAGTACACTTTTAAGTTCAGGAGACGAGGCATCGAGTTGTGTATCTCTCTGGAAGATCCAGGGGTGGTGATGGAGTACCTTGGAGGAATTTGTATCCATATCTGAAGACAATTGGAGCTTCATGATGTGAAAAGCATAGATGAGGCAAGAAAGGAGTCTCTATACATTGATTTGGACTCCAAGAAAGGATAGCAGCACATGGGCTAAGAAGAAACCAGCAAGAAAAGAGGCAAGAAGATGGAAGCCACAACCAAGAAACGAAAGGATTCTAACAGGCATTGCAAACATTATGATGTGGATGGGCACACGGAAGAGAAGTGTTGGGAAATTCATCTGGAATTGCATCCAAAGTGGCTAAAGTCCAAGGGGAAATCAAAGGAACTATTGAGACAAAGGAAGAAGCAATAGAAATCACCTCTGATCTGGATGAATCTGTAGTTTGCACCACATTTCAACAGCCAAAGACGAGTGTATATAAACATGTGTTATTCCGAATCAAAGTTCAAGTGAAGAACCGGAAGATAAATGCCTTGTTCGATAGTGGTTCTCAATGTAATCTAGTTTCTGAAACATTAGTTGATGAGCTTGGTCTAGAAACCTACAATCTAGTGCAGCCAAGTTCACTATTATGGTTGCAAGGAAAAACTATTATGAGAATCACTCGAAGATGTAAAGTCAATTTTTCCATCAGTGCTAGCTATGTTGATTAGGTAGAATGTGAAGTTGTACCATTGGACGCCTACAGAGTGATGTTGGGTAGTCCTTACTTGTGGGATAGGGATTCTACCTTGTACAGGAGAGAAAACAAGTATCGCTTGGTCAATTTTGGCAAGGCATACCTCGTCAAAGCACATCAAGAGAGAAAGAGAATAACTCCTCTAGCAATGAAACAAGGGAAGACAAGCAGGAAACAAGCCACCTTCATCAGAAATGGAATGGTGTAT
>JZKD02S1694217.1:264008-285625 GCA_000966675.3 Picea glauca | reverse complement strand
TCTAGATCTATGGTGTAGATCTCCCTCGGGACTTCGAGGTTTCGAGTTTCGGGCGTTTATGCCTCCGCGCACCCCGCTTCTCCCGATTGTCGAACTCTTAAGGGCTTCGAGGATAACCCTCTTATACCTTCTCCAGATCTAATAGTCGTACTGAATTTCCCTTTCGTCTGAACAGATCCTACGGCTCCAACACCCCAAGTTTTGAGCACTCTCTCTCTCTCTGTGGTCAAATACCACGCCGGTTGCGGTTTTATTCTACCTCTACTCCTCCTGAGATTCGTAACATGGCCAAGTAACCCCTTAGCACTCAGAAACATTTTGAGGTCTGAAATTAGTCCTCAAGACACAATTTCCTCTTGAAACCTTGGGTCCAAAGACCACTTATCCAGCCCGTCCAGGCTCAGCATGGAAACTATGGGCTCTGAACTCGAATTTTGTCTACTTCGACAACAATTCTTTCGAAACTTTTTCTTCAACTTCCACTAACATGGCCCATCTAGGCTCAGTGTTGTAACCATGCTCTGGTACCATATTGTAACGTCCCCGGCCATCAACCCCATGGTCGGGCAACGCTACTACTCGGAAACATTCTCAAACTTATATAGTATGCATTTAAATGAAGTTACAGGACTTAACACAGAGTAAGCATATAATTACTGCTAACATATCATTGCAACGGAATACATGATAATATTGCAAGCATCACAGGCATGCATTTCAATTGAAATTAAACACATGCATCTACTTATCTTTGAAATTGTTGTAACTCCACCAACTACGTCCAGACCTTCCACGAACCTCCCAGCCTTAGACCACGCTTATCATCACGCTCAGCAATGGGTCACCCCTGAAATGGGACCAAGCTCCACCCAAGGCAAGGGAATCCTAGACTATGTTGAGGTTACAGGAAAACTGCACAGAGCAACCAGAAGGATTCTCTCCAAGAGCCTTCTTACACCCACTACTCATGGACTCTCATTCCCCACATGCTTGTTCCACCTGGGAGCATACACCTTCACAAGAAAAATCCATCGGTGCTTCACCTCCCTCTCTGGGTCTCGAAAATAGGCCAGATCAGGAATTCTCAAAGCTCTGTAGCTGGTGTTGGACTCTCTCTAGGAGAAAACCACTTCCCAGCAGACTCTCTCACCTGGAGAGAGATTCTCACAGGCCTGACAACCTACCTCTTCTACCATGGGCCTGACAACCCGGTTCTTCAACCAGTTCTCAGCCCAATTCCCACAAGGTGAGGATAACAGCAATAGCAACTAGTCAATTCCACTCAGGAAACACAGAAGGCAGCAACCCAAAGACAGTTCGGGTATGGACTCGACTCTACAAGAGTGAATAGGCTCGGCTCATAGGATACACAGGTGGCACATATCAATCAACACAAAGTTCGAACATAGACTTAAGCGATTTCGACGGCAAAAAATGACAACAGACCACTAAGACACAGCACAGTTCAGGTAACCTCTATTTCAGAACTGTGTGACAAGGAATCAACGCAGAGATCATATGCATAGCCACACGATTCAGACAAATGGAAAAAATAATGGAGGGCCAATGCAGAGACCAGACGGAATTTTCGATTTTAGAAAGTCGAAGGTAGAATGGAGGACGAACCCCGAGCTCAGATGACGCTTCAGCTTTTAACCGCATGCGACCAGGTTGACAGTTGTCTTCCTGGAGCTTCATGTGTTCCCTTTTGCACACGTTGGAGCTACATGCGTTGCCTCTCCCAGAACTTAGGATAAAAACATGTTTTGTCCCACAGCTTCAGAACAATAATAAAATATTATTCTCAAGGACTTAAGCCCCTAAGTTTAGCCCCTCTTTCCAACCTTTCATCCCCTTTTCCCTTACCCACCTTGTGGAAGCTTAGTCCCCAATCACTCTTTCTTCGTGGTCGGTCTGCACGCAGCGATGTTTAATCTTTATTAATGTTTTGCATATTACATATACAAAAACAAGCTCCTGGCCTTTAACACTTAGGCTCTCCAACCTACTAAATACATAATCCCACCAACTTATCAATACTTGGCTCACCAGCCTATAAAACATGATTTACAATTCATAAACATGATTACAACAGGACTCGTCCTTGGGTATATTACAAAATACCTAGTCAACAAGCCAGTGTTGGGGGGGAGAATCTGTCAATGGTTACTGTTATTTCAAGAATTCAACTTTGAAGTAATAGTTAAACCAGGAAAATTGAATGCAGGACCCGACTACCTGTCAAGGGTCACAAATGGAGAAGAACCTACAAATCTAGAAGACAAATTTCCGGATGCACAGTTATTCTCAGTATAGATTGTTGATGAATACTTCACATATATCATTGATTACTTGAGCACAGGTACTGCGCCGCAAGAATATAGCACCGTGCAGAAGAAGAACCTGGTAGTTCACGCGGCCGACTATCAACTAATTGCAGGACACCTATACAAAATGGGCGCAGATAGCATTTTGCAAATATATGTGTTAGAGAATGAAAGACCAAGAATATTAGCAGAAGCCCATGAGGGAATAGAAGGAGGGTACTATGCAGGTAAAGCTACCGCACAGAAGGTATTGCGCGCAGGACTATGGTGGCCAACGATTCACAGAGACTCGAAGGAGTATTATCAAAGATGTGATGTCTGTCAAAGGGTAGGCAAACCCAACAGAAGAGACGAGATGCCACTACGACCACAAGTAACATTACAGGCATTTGACAAGTGGGAAATAGACTTTGTGGGACCAATTAACCCACCAGCCAAAAGAACAAGAGCAAGGTACATCATCACCACAACAGAATACTTAACAAGATGAGTGGAAGCCACACCAGTAAAAGATTGCAGCGCAGAAACAACAACACACTTTTTGTTTGAACAAGTAATCACTAGATTTGGGGTACCCAAGAGTTTTGATGAGTGACCAAGGCACGCACTTCATAAACAGCACCATCTGCGTGATGACTGAAGAGTTTGAAGTCCATCACCAGAAGAGCACACTGTATCATCCATAGGCAAATGGCATAGTGGAAGCCTTCAACAAAATTCTGTAGAATGCATTGACAAATATTTGTAACGTCAACAGAGACAACTGGGACCTTAAAGTACCAGCAGTATTATGGGCGTACAGGACTACATGCAAAAATTTGACATGGCACACACCATTTAAACTGGTTTATGGCCAAGAAGCAGTGGTGCCACTAGAATTTTTAGTACCCAGCTTGCGCGTAGCACCTATCACACAAATGACAGAACGAGGCGCAATACAAAAGAGACCGAATCAGTTACTGACCATGGAGGAAGACCGAATCTTGGCAGGATTCCATCAACAAGTGCAGAAAGCAAGAGACAAATCTTGGCATGATAGACACATCAAGAAAAAAACGTTCAAGGAAGGAGATCTAGTATTGATGTATGACAGTAAATCGTTTCAACACCCGGGAAAGCTTAGAATGCATTGGTTAGGACCATATGAAGAAAAATTTGTCAATGAGGATCGTTGGATCTCACCTTAAAGTCATAAGAAACCTCATTCATCAGATCGCAAGTCCCATGGTAATGGTGTTCATTAGGCGTTGACCCTCTAGGCGTGAAGGCGTTTTAAACCGACTAGAAATCCTGAAGCGCGAAATCGTGAAATCCCGCTAGGTGTCCGATCTGATAGGTAGATCGGTTGAAATCTTAGTTGTTGGATCAAGATAATGGAAGGATAGGGAAAGTGGAAGTGTCAACCAATAGTAAGTGGTCATCATCGCTTTATGACCATTTTGGTAGGTAATCCTTCGGGAAGTTGAAAGGTTAGAAATTGCAAGGATCGTGAAATCCCACCAATTGTTTGATCTGATAGGTAGATTTATTGAAATATATGTCGTTGGATTAAGCTAGTGGAAGGATAGAGTAAGGGGGATATTTCAATCGATATTAAGCAGTCAACATTAATTTATGATTGTTTTGGTAGGTCAACCTCCAGGGAGTTGGAAGATTGTAAACTGCAAACATCGCGAAATCTCGGAATCCCGAAATGATTGCAGACCTTCCACTAAATGGTTGATCAAGTCGCAACCGTGGATTTTTTTTTAACGCCCAGATGGTCCACTCAACACCTGATTAAAACCCAGTAGTAAAATCAAATATTGAAGGGAAGTAATCTATGGTGGAGGTGCAACGCGCATTGGTGAAGTGTTCGAAAGTTAATAGGAGGAGCCCTATCCTCGTGAGTGGTAATTAAATTACCATTAGGAAAGAAATTTATACACATGGATACCTTTGAGATGGGTTTTAAAACCACTTCGGGAGGTATTACTCGAGAAGAATGCAAGGATTGTAAAGGGAGAATATCCCGAAGGCCGAAGACTAGAGGACTTGGTTCAAGCATCAGTCGCATGATAAGGTAAAGGAGTTGACAAGGAGCGCAAAGGGCCTAGAAGTAAATAAGCATGCAGACATTTTTGAATGAGGTCATGTGTAGAAGAATAAGGGAAAAAGAGAGGTTCTAGGAGCAGCACTTAAGTGGATAAGTCTGTGGTTATGAGCCCTTGGTCATTTGGAAAAATGGGTTGAAGAAAGCGCCTTTGCAGAATTTGATTTATGTAATAGTTTAAAGGGCATGTGGAGTAATTTGATAAGATTGACACCCAACCATTCCACTGATGCTACAATATTGTTGGCACATGAAGCGATAAATAACTTACATAGATTTGAAGTCTTTTAATTTAAAATAAACTATGAAATGTCAACATTATTGTTAAAATTAAGTGAAGAGGTGCAATGGTTCATTGTCAAAAGACACATTGGTTCAATCTTATACCTATTGAAATACTATATAAAACAGAAATTGTGGTGGAAAGAAAATGTCTATGTGGTCTAATTCAGAAGATCAAACACAGACAGAGTCCAAGGAAGAACGTGAAACATTCACATGAAGTGAGGGTGGAAGGGAGGATTGGAGTCCTTTACAGGTTGAAGCTGGAAACAAGGGAGTTGTTGCTTCCTCAAGTTGGTGCTTGAAAACAAAGGAGTTGGTGCTTCCTCAAGTTGGTGCTTGAAAACAAGGAGTTGGTGCTTCCTAGAGTTGGTGCACTAAACAGGGGATTGGTGTCTCCTTGAGTTGGTGCTCAAAAGAAGAGATATTGATGTCTCCTACACATTGTAACTTGTACTTTTTATTATATTTAATTTATGTTTTCAGTACATTCTTGTTGATCAATTGTTGTGATTAATAATTAATTATTATTAAAAATATTCAAAACGAAGCAATATTGATTCACCCCCCCTCTCTCAGTATTGGCCAGCATTTCAACAATTGGTATCAGAGCAGGTTCCTTCACCATAGTCTAACCACTTGAATGAATATTCTAAGAAATCCAATGGATCAACAAGAAGGAATGTCCTCCAATAGAGCACCATTGTTCAAAGGAAATGATTATGCATTTTGGAGTATAAGGATGAAAAGTTATATGATGGCTCTTGGATGTGATGTTTGGCTATAAATGGTTGCACTGCACCAACTATTGCACCTTAAGATGTTGCTGCAAAGAAACTCTATAATGATAATTCAAGGGTCGTTAATCCAATTTTGGGTGGATTAGCAAACCCCATATTTGTAAAAGTGATGCATCGTAAATCAACAAAAGAAATTTGGGACAAACTTAAAGTCATCTATGAAGGAGATGGCAAAGTTAAGCAAGCAAAAATTCAAACATACAGAGGGTGGTTTGAGAGTATGAAAATGAAAGAGGAAGAAAACATTGCAGAATATTTTCAAAGAGTGGATGAAATAGTCAATTCAATCAGAGCATTTGTAGAAGAGATAAAAGACAATATTATTGTCCAAAAGGTGTTGAGATCATTACCAATGATATATGATGCCAAAGTATCTGCCTTAGAATATCGATAAGACCTTGACAACCTTACAATGGATGAACTTCATGGGATTCTTATAGCCTATGAAATGATAACTGGGCAAGAAAAGTCATCAAAAAGGGAGGCATCCTTCAAAGCATCAAAAGCAACAAAGAACCATGAGCATGTGCCAAATGAAAATCACTCAGACATATCAGATGAAGAAGAGGACAACTTTATAAGGAAACTCAAGAAAGAGTCTGGAAAATAAAAAGGGAAGTTACCTTTCAAATGCTTCAACTATGGCAAAATTTGACACTTTGCTAAAAAATGTTCCTATCCCAAACAAGAGGATAATGATGATGAAGAAACTTACAACCATAAATACCATAAAAAGGATAAAACCCAATACAAAAAGAAATTCTACAAGAAAAAGAAAAACTTCTACTCCAAAGAAGACGGTAGTTCATCTGACATGAGTGAAGATGAGGAGACAAAACTTCTATTTATGGGCATAGAACCTCCAAATGAAGATGAAGGAAACTTTGAAGTTGAAGGAGAAGTAGACCTTGAAGAAGAACTTATTAGTACTCTTGAAGAAATGAGAAAAATATAAAAAGAAGAATAATTCATTAAGAGAACAACTACTAAAATATGAAGAAGTACAAAAATCAAGAGAAAAGGAAGTTTCAAAACCCTCAAGAAAACAGAACAAATCATTATTGATTTAAAGACTGAACTCCAAGAAGCCAAAATAATTGAAGAAGACATTTTAAAACAACTCAATGATAAGCAACAAGATTGTGAAAAGTTAGAGGTTGAAATTGTGCTTCTAAAAAAGGAACTTGAAAAAGGGAAGAACCACTCAATATTTGAAAATAGATCAAAAATATTGGACAATATTCTTAGCATTCAAAGATCACCAAGCAATAAGACAGGACTGGGATATGATCAAAAGAAGACTAACAAAGTATCTAACGCTACATCTCATGAATCTGACGAAAATCCAAAAAGTTATGCAGCTACCCTTCAAAGATCCTTCAATGAGAAAGAAAACAAGATAAAGAATGTTTCTAATCAATGGAAATCTGCAAAAGAAAATGAATTTAGATGGAATACAATTACAAGAAGAACTTACCCCAAAAGGTATCAACATTTCTTTCTTGGATATTGCTTCTCTTGCAATAATTTTGAGCATAAAGCAGTAGATTGTAGAGCTTATGGAAAGAAAAAACAAAAGAATGTTCAAAGATATGGTTATAAGAACAACAAGAATAATAATAGTCAAGAGAACAGAAACTATAATTCATTCTCTCCACTGCAAAATTACAATGTTGAATGCCACAAATGCAATAATTATGGTCACAAATCTAGTGATTGTAGACTACCAAAGCATCCCATAAAAACTTTCAAAATTCAAGAAGAAAAGCATAAGAAAACATGGAAAGAAAAACAAATAGAAGAAAAGGGAACAAAGTGTAAGATAGACTTATATGCTAAAGATAAAAGGATTCAATGGTATATTGACAATGGATGTTTAAAGCATATGACTGGAGATCAATACAAGTTCCTCGGTCTGAAAAGGAAAGAAAAATGAAGTGTTACATTTGGAGATAATGTCTCTGCCAAGATACTTGGAAAGGTCACAGTCAGTCTAGGAAATAATAAAGCTAAAGAAGAAAATGTGCTATTAGTTGAAAATTTGAAGCCTAATCTCCTCAGTGTGAGCCAAACTTGTGATCAAGGACACATACTTATATTTGATTCTAAAAAATGTGAAATTAGAAAAAGAAGACTTGGGAAAATTAGTGGTTGTTTCACGAAGAACACCAAGAAATGTTTATATCTTAAACATAGAAGATAAAGAAAAATGTTGCATGAGCCAAATAGATGAAATTTGGCTATGACACAGAATAATGAGACATATAGTTTTTGACAATTTGATAAAAGACAATAAAAAGGAAGCTGTGAGAAATATGCCAAAGATTATTAAACCTTCAAACCTTGTTTCTAGGCACTGCCAACTTGGAAAGCAGACAAGATTAAGATTCAAGACAAAAGAATACTCTACATCAAAACCATTGGAAATTTTTCACACTGAAATTTGTGGACCAACAAGAACTAAAAGCATGCAAGGTGAACATTACTTCATTTTATTCATAGATGACTATACAAGGATGACTTGGGTATTCGTTCTCAAAGAGAAATCAGAAGATTTAAACCAATTCAAGGATTTCAAAGAACATGTTGAGAATGAGACTGGTCTCAAAATCAAGTTCTTAAGATCAGACAATAGAGGGGAATTTACCTCAGATGAGTTCAATAAGTTTTGTGAAACTCGTGGAATTAAAAGACATTTTTCAGCTCCAAGAACTCTTCAACAAAATGGAGTTGTTGAAAGGAAAAATATAACTATCCAAGAAGCAGCCATAACTATGTTAATTGAAGCCAAACTTATAGATATCTATTGGAGAGAAGAAATATATACATCGGTATGCATACTTAACAGAGCTCAGCTTAGAGTTAACCATGACAAGACACCATATGAGTTATGTTTTGGCAGACCAACATCAGTCAAACACTTGAGATTCTTTGGGAGAAAATGCTATATAAAAAGAGATGATGATAATCTAGAAAAAATTGATTCCGGCTTAGATGAAGGCATATTTCTTGATTACTCATCCAATAAAAAGGCCTACAGATGCTACAATAAGAGATTGCTCAAAATTATGGAAAGTGAAAATGTAAAGGTGGATGATCTAACTTCAAGAAGAATCAAAACTCGAGACAATTCACAAGATGATGAAAGACAAAGAGATGATGATGATGAAGAAGAAACTGAAGAAACACAAGAATAAGAATTGCAAAGTGAAGAAGAAAATGAAGAGGAAGCATCACCAAGACAAAAATCAAAAGCACCATCAAGAATAGTACAAAGAGATCATCCTGAAAGTCAAATCATTGGAAACAAAAGTGTTGGAGTTGAAACACGAAGAAGGCTAACATATGAATATGAACGGTCAATGCTCTCCCTAATAGAACCCAAAACATCTGCAGAAGCTAACAAAGATGAAGATTGGATTAAAGCCATGAATGAAGAGCTTGATCAAATAGAAAATAATCAGACTTGGGAACTTGTCCCAAGACCAAAAGACAAAAATGTGGTAGGGACCAAATGGATTTTTAAGAATAAAGTTAATGAAGATGGTCAAATTATAAGGAATAAAGAAATATTAGTGTGCAAAGGATATGCACAAGTAGAAGGGATTGAATTTGAGGAAACATTTTCCCATGTGGCCATATTAGAAGCTATCATAATGTTTTTGGCATTTGCATGCTTTAAAAACTTCAAAATGTATCAAATGGATGTCAAATCAACATTTTAAATGGAAATCTATAAGAAGAATTTAATATAGAACATCCTGAAGGTTTTATGTTATCGAAAAATAAAGACTATGTCTGCAAATTAAAGAAAGAATTGTATGGTATCAAACAAGCTCCAAGGGCATGGTTTTCAAGACTTGATAATCATCTACAGCAGCAAGGATACAAAAGAGGAGCCACTGACAGCAATCTTTATATTAAGATTGAAAATCAAATATGATCATTGGTGTAGTATATGTGGATGATATCATCTTTGGAAGTAATATAAATCCTCTAAGCAAGCAATTTGCTACAGAAATGAAAAAATAATTCGAGATGTCAATGCTTGGTGAATTGACATTCTTCCTAGGACTACAAGTCTCACAATTAGAAAAAAATGTATATATGCATATCTCATACCAAATACATTAAAGAAATGTTGAAGAAATTTCAAATGGAAGATTGCAAACCCATGAGCACTCCTATGATTACAGGATGCAAACTAAGCAAATATGATGAATCACTAAATGTAGACCAAACCATGTATAGATCAATGATTGGTATCCTATTATATGCAACAACGACAAGACCAGACATCATACAAGCTATAGGATGTGTAGCCAAATTTCAATATACACCTAAAGAGACACATATGAAAGCAGTTAAAAGGATTTTTAGATATCTCAAAGGCACCTTGGATTTTGGTTTATTGTATCCAAAAACAATAGACTTCACATTAACTTCATATACTAATGCAAATTGGGTGGGAAGTATTGATGATAGAAAGAGCACTAGTGGAGGTGCATTTTTCCTAGGAAAATATCTTCTGTCATGGCTAAGTAAAAAGCAACCCTCCATATCACTATTTACATTAGAAGTTGAATATATTGTTGTTGCACTCAACTAATTTGGATGAAACAAACTCTAGAAGACTTACAAGTAAAATATGATCATCCAATTATTCTTAATTATGATGATAGCAGTGCCATAAACCTTTCTAAAGAACATGTCATGCACTCAAAAACCAAGAAAATCCCAATCAAATTTCATTTCTTAAGGGAACAAGTTTCTCAAAAATTGTTAAAGTAGAATATGTGGACACTAAAGAACAAGTTGCAGATATATTCACAAAACCCTTGCCCAGGAGTACTTTGAATACCTTAGAAAGAAATTGGGGGTAATCTCCATATCCAATTGAATTACACAAGTTTCATCAAAGAAGGATCACATGGATAGGGGGAGTGTAACCTCAAGCGGAGCAAAGAAATATCCCTTCTGACATTGTTTTCAAAGGTGGGGAATAAGCAGTAAAACTCAATTAAAAATAATGGGTTTTATTTTGTTGCCAACAATGCCAAAGGGGGAGAATGTTGGACTTGGTGTTATGGTGTTGGAATTGATGTCAAACTGTTGCAGATCATGAAGCTCGAGAGAGGTATCCCAAGGAACATGTAGAATATAGAGTGTTGTACAAAAGGATCGTGAAATCATGACCATTCCCTTTTGAAACTCGGGAGCAATCACAACAGTTGGACCAAGAGAAATCTGGATTGTTGGATCGAGGAGCTAGATCAACGAGGATCATCAGATCTCACCTTAAAGTCAAAAGAAACCTCATTTGTCAGATCGTAAGTCCCATGGTAATGGTGGTCATTCAGCGTTGGCCCTCCAGGCATGAAGGAGTTTTGAACCGGCTGAAAATCCTGAAGTGCAAAATCGCAAAATCTCACCAGTTATCTAATCTGATAGGTAGATCAGTCGAAATATCACTTGTTGGATCAAGCCAGTCGAAGGATAGGGAAAATGGAAGCATCAACCAATAGTAAGCGGTCACCGTTGCTTTATGACCATTTCAGTAGGTAATCCTTTAGGAAGTTGAAAGGTTGGAAATTGCAAGGATCGCGAAATCCCACCAGTCACCCAATTTGATAGGTAGATTGGTTGAAATCCTAGTTGGTGGATTAATCAAGTGGAAGGATAGCATAAGCGGGAGATGTCGACTGACGGTAAATAGTCAACATTACTTTATGACCGTTTCAGTAGGTCAACCTCCGAGGAGTTGGAGGATGGTAAACTGCAAACATCGCAAAATCCTAGAATCTTGAAATGATTGTGAACCGTCCACTTAATGGTTGATCAAATTGCAACCATGGATTTGTTTTTAATGCCCAGATGGCCCACTCAACGCCTGAATCATTAGTTTGTCCACCTTTGTGTTGTTCTGTATTTTGTCTTATGTGCTTGGTCCTTACTTCATAACTCTCTTCATCCCTTGCAACCAATGGCTATGTTACCATATCATACAATGAAATAATGCTCTGCTCTAGCCTAGTAAACCTAACTCTAGGGTCTTCTTTAGGTTGTTCCTAATCATAATTTCCTATCATTTTTTATTTTTTGCTTTAAGAAAACTTGTGGTTAAGTGATTTTTCTTTTGGGAAGGCGTGAAGAATAATACCCTTGCTTATGTAGCTAGATGTGATGCGTGACAATGGAACAAGGGTAAAACAATTAATATTGTTGATCCCAACCACTACTTGGACCAACATTTCCATGTATTTTACTATGGACCTCTTGAAAGCTAGCAATAAATCAATTATCATGGTGGTAGTTGACATTCTTTCCAATGATGCCCAATTGTGTGTCTTACAACATCCATTTTCACCCTCCACAGTGGTCCAAGTCTTAATGGGTCTGATTTTTAAGTTACATGGCATGCCCACTTCCATTGTGTTGGATTAGGATCCCAACTTCACCAACAAATTCTAGCATGAATTGTTTAAACTACAAAGCACAAACTTGATCTTGGTCATAGCTTATCATCCCCAATTCAATAGCCAAATTGAAGTAGTCAACAAATGCTTGAAACCTTGCCTGCGATGTTTTTCAACATACAAAAAGAACCAATGGGTTTAATGGATACCCCTTGTTGAATGGTGGTACAACACCACTTATCATAGTGCCACCAAAATAACACCTTGTGAAGTTGTCTATGGACAAAAAACTCCTTTAGTCACTTCCTATATATAAGGCACATTCAAGGTTCAAGAAGTGGATCACACACTTAACACTAGAACAATCATTCTCTATGTACTTAAGGGTAATATGGTTTGTTATTACAATTAAATAACACTACAAGGAAAAGACCCTATAGCGGAGGTTTTTTCAAAAGCCCCTATAAAAATAGCCCAAAAATATGTTTGTAGCAAAGGTGCATGGGCGGATGTTTTAGCGGAAGTTTTTTTAACAATGAGTTTATAAGACTATACTGCACTGGTACGCTACCAGAAATCAACGCATCGGTGCTAATAGAAAATGGTGCATCGTTGCAGAGTTATTTTAAAAGAAATAGAAAATGGTGGTGTGCATCATATAAAAGAAGCTCGTGAGCACCGGTGCGCAACAAACAGGTGCACTGAATTCGCGTTTTTCCTTTTAAAAATGCATACCAGGGCGTTGTTGTCCATTGGGCACATCGGTGCGTTCCAAACTGGTGCATCGTCGCAGGGATTTTTTTTAAATAATGGTGTGATGTTTGTAGCAGTGTGCCACCAGAAATCAATGCACCTGTGCAAATAGACAATGGTGCACCATTGCAGAGTTATTTAAGAAAATAAAAAACAACGGTGTGCATCATGTAAAAGAAGCTCACGAGAACTGGTGTGCAACAAAAAGGTGCACAATATTTGCGTTTTTTCTTTTAAAAATGCATAATGGTGTGCCTTTGTCCTCGAGGCACACTTCTGCATTCCAAAATGGTGCACCATCACAAGGTTTTTTTAAAATAACGGTGCATTTTTTTTAGCGGTGAGCACCGGTGTGCTTAACATGAGCGCACCGGAACAGGGGTAAAAAAAAACAGTGATAAAAAACCATTTTTACCATTTCCAGTGCAGAGAAGCTCTCAAGCACTAGTGCCACCTTTTCCCAACTGAAGCGCATTATAGTCGGTGCTTCCGTTACTTGTTTTGTTTCCATTCGGTGCTCAATTCGTGGGATTCCAATTTTGCCATACGGTGGGAAAATTTCATTTTTTTCACCACATCCTAACCATGCCTCCTCGATGAGAAAATGTCCGGGTAAATTCTTTATTTCTTTGTACGTTGTATTTTTACTAGATTAAATTGTGAAATTGAGTAAAATTTGCATTGTTTTTCAAATTTTATTTTTTTTCTACGCGGTGCACCCTGTAAATTTAACAGGGTGCACCGAAAATGTCTAGGATTTTTTTGTCGGTGAGTACTTATAAACGACGTACCGTTGTGTTCATAATAAACGACACACTGTCGAAAATAAATAGTTTCCATTAAACGATGCATTGTTTATAGTGAATGCACTGGCGCGTTCATAAAACTATACGCATCGTTTAATGGAAACTATTTTTCAATGATGCATTCATAATAAACGCACCGGTGCATTGTTTATAATGAGAACACCGGTGTGTTCATAATAAATGATGCACCATCTAAAATAAATAGTTTTCATTAAATGGTGTGTTGATTATAGTGAACGCACCGGTGCGTTCATTAAAATATAGGCACCATTGAAAATAGAGAGTTGTTCAAGCGGTAGGCCCTTGATAGATAACACATTAGTGCGTACACAATAAACTACGCACCGTGAACAATATTTAGTTTTCCAATCGGTCTGTGAATTATACGGTACAGACCGATGCATAAGCATGGATACGTCGCATCATGTAGAATGAGTGTTTATTTTAAGGTGTGTCGTGATGAATGGAACGCACTGGGGCGTCGTAGTATCTAGATGCACCGCGCTTTCGCGGTGCGTTGTATGCAATGGGGCAGACTGGTGCATTGATAAATACTACGCACCCCCTAAAACAAATTACATTTTTCATTTTTCCAGAGACAAGACATAGTTTTGTTCGCCATCCTCCTAGGCCGATGACTGAGGTACGGATGCACATGTGGGGCGAGATGATGCCCAAGAGGGGCATGCCCAATTTTCCAGCTTGGATTTCCAAGGAGGCACTTCAGCTATTAGCCAGTGAGGTAGATCACGTGTTTGTGATGGTGTCATGCCCTTACGCATGGATGGATTGGCGAGGATGTCCCAACATCCTCTTCACAGTGGATGAGCCACCGGATCATCGAGGTAATATTCAAATTAATCTTGTACTTTCATTTTATTGTCTTACTTAATTGAAATAAATTTTATTCTATCATGTTCTTTAACGTATTTTATTAAATTTTTTAATTAAATTGTTGACTAATTATTAACTTGTGTTATATTTTGCAAATGTTGGCACATTTGTTGGGGATATGCCCCCTCACCCAGCACCTAATGCAGATGAGGAGATGGTTGAGGTTGCGGCAGGTCACAGTCCTCAGCCGCATACACCACCCGGCATGCGACGTAGGTCGGATCTTAGATATAGGATGGTTGTGTGTGACAGACTGATTACAGTTTTGGTTGGTGCGGGAGTCTTCCCTATCCAGATGCAAGACATCATGGCTGACTCTAATCTCTTGCAACTCTGGATGGACTTGTTGCACAATATGACATATCTTATGTGTCATATCGTTGGATTTGTCAGGTTACTGGTAGGGATGAGGGATGGCACGTCCAGAATCCTTGATCTAGTTTTAAAACAGATCTTAAAACAGAATCCCCAACCTTACACAATGCCAGGAAAAATACCAAACCATGATGGCGGTGACATCATAATGCAGATAGATGAAAAGGAACTTGAAGACATCGACCTCGATAATTTGGAGGATGATTTCAATCAGAAATAACTACAGTCCATTACGGTGGAACAACTCAGAAAATTTCACAAAGTATTCATTGACTCCACGGCATGAGACACCTCTTGCCTAGGTGTACACTTGGAGCTTGATCCAGATCCCAAGTGGAACCAGAAAGAAAGTAAGAGACGGGGGCGTAAGTCGGCACAACAACTAATCAAGTAGGTAAGCAACTTCATGATTAAATCAGGGCAAATACAACGCCTCTCAGAAGGCTTTTTTCACCCTCCCCACAATTAAATATGATGAAGATCAATCCTTGGAATATTAGAGGTCTCAACGGAAGATCCAAACAAAGGATTCTTCAAAATTATGTTAAATCAGAAAACCCTGACATATTACTACTTCATGAAACCAAAAGTGCAGGTAATATGGCAGAAGAAACATTCAAAAGATGTTGGAGGCACTGTAACTTCATCTACACTGACTCCAAAGGGGTAGCAGGGGGATTAGCCATCCTCTGGAATCCATCCACAATCATCTTGGAACCCTCCTATTCAACAGTTGGAACGCTCACCGATAAATACAAAGTAATAGGATCTAGCAAAGTAGGAGTCATTACTAATGCCTTCGGCCCTCAGCTCAATCAATAAAAAGATCACTTCTTATACAGTCTTGCCTACATCAACACACTAAGAGGACAAGAACAATGGATCTTGGGAGAATATTTCAACATCTTCCTCACCCTAGAGGAAAAAAGTTGGGGTCCAAAATGCATGGACCAGGACAGTAACAAGTTTCACCACCTTATAGACAGACTTAATCTAATTTACATAGAGACAAGGAATGGCCCATATACCTAGACCAACAAGCGAGCAGGGACCCAACACATTTCTAGTCACCTAGATCATTTTCTAATTTCGGAAAACATAATTCTTGAAGGCTCGATCATTGAGGCAGGCATCCTACCAAAGGTCGGCTCAGATCACTGGCCAATGCAGCTTTGGGTAGAGACAACAAAAACACCAAATTTAAAACTCTTTCACTTTGATAAATTCTAGTTAACCCACCCAGACTTCTCAGAACTTTCTCGTACCTGGTGGGCCAATGCATAAATTGAGCATGGCACGCAGATGTACAAATTCTAATAGCGCCTGACAATTTTCAAACTATAGCTCTGGGACTGGAATAAAAATGTTTTTGGGGACATTTTCCTTGCAACAAATTCCCTTGAAAAACGTTTAGAGGAGGTTCAATAGGATTCCATCATCTCGGGTTACTCAAAATCCTTGCTACAAGAGGAAACGACTCTAAAGAAGCAACTTGCGGAAAGACACAAAAAGGAGGAGATTATTTGGAAGCACAAATCTCGTGTTCAATGGCTAAAGGAGGGGGGGGAAAACACAAAGTTATTCCATCACTCCATGATCCACAGATGGTACATCAACCGCATTACAAATATTAAGGACTCATAGGGAAACACTCTACTGGACCATGCAGACACTGAAGACGGGCTAGTTACCTACTACAAAGATCTTCTCTCATAACCCCCTTTTCATAGAACACCAACCATCAAAAGAATCACTCAGCATATCCCCACCCTCATCACCACAGAGTAGAATAAATCCCTCATGAGACCGATCATGCAAGAGGAGGTTGATCAGTCTATCAAGGAAATGCCACTAGGTAAGGACCCTAGTTCAGATGGCTTTACCATTGATTTCTTCCATTACTGCTAGCCAATGGTTCGAGAAGAGATTTGCGCACTGGTGGAGGAATCTAGAACCTCAAAGAAGGTGTTATCATCTCTTAATGCCACATTCCTCACCCTGATCCATAAAGAAGAGCGTGTCACCAATTCAAAGCAATTTCGGTCGATTGAGCTTTGTAATGTCATCTACAAGATCATCACAAAAGTCATAGCTCTCAGGCTCAAACCCATACTCCCTTGTATCATCTCCAAGGAACAGTCAGGTTATGTGGAGGGGTAACATATCATGGACAGCGTAATCATGGTGCATGAAATCATCCACTCGCTCAAGACTACTCGTACTCCAGGTATGCTAATAAAACTTTAACTCTCTAAAGCATTTGATAAACTAAGCTGGAAATACATGCACTCCATCCTTTTATCCTTTGGCTTCAGTGTGGACTGGATAGACTGGATCATGAAACTCACCTCCTTTGCCTTTTTTTGTATCTTAGTTGTTGGCAGCAGGCCGAAGTGGAAAGAAGGATGATTATGGGGAAATAAAGCGTGCAAAAACTGAAGTAACAATTGGAAGGAAACACAGCACACGCGCATGCAAGAAAGCGTGCACAAGGAAAGCGACAGCTAGAAGGAAGAACATCACGTGCGCATGAGAGGAAGACCTAATGTCGGTAGGGTTAGGGTTTTCGTAATGTATTGTAAACAACTGAAGAGCCTGAAATGTATAAATATAGATACGTAGGTATCATAGAGGGTTCCTTGTTTTTGTGCATTATGGTTCCATCATAGATATGTATGAGTTAATGCGATATGTAATGTTGTTATGTATTATTTTGTAAGTTGTTGATCTAGAGGAGAGGAGAGAAGGAATATCTGAGGATTAGATTGCAGGCTAAGGGGCCTGGTGCGATCTAGTTCGCCTCATATAGATCTTACCCATCTGAGGAGAATTGTAAGTGCACGGCGTTGGAGATGCAGAACTACCATAATAAAAGAGCCAAGAGCCAAATCTTTGTGGATGTAGCCCAGGAGGGGGTGAACCACGGTAATATCTGTGTAATGTGATGAATGCATGCATATATTTATCTTCTTTCAACAGTTAATTCTTGTGCTTAATGAATGAATGAGTTATTATATTGTTATGAAATATGGTTGTGATGTTAAGGGAATAAACTGTTAAAGGTAATGCGTAGTCGCGAATACAGTAGATTGGAATCACAAACTATAGTAGATGGCTCTGAATAACGATCTCTTATCTCATACTCAATCCTGGGTTGTAAACATCTAAGTCTTACAGCCACCCATTTAAATATATCTCGAGTGAGACTATGCAGCACATATGTGTGTTGTGTTGCCTTCTGGTTTACCAGGAGGGCCAATATTTTAGAGGCTTTTGTTGGAAACCCGAAAGACATGAACCCTGGGTCAATAACTCAGATGGTAAAGAAGGAAGAGTAAAAACCAACAAATGGTTCTATTGCCGCGTTGGCAGGAATGAGAGAGGACTGAGTAGAGGAGATAGATTGAGCGAGAAAAGAACGAAGAAAAGAAGAGAGAAATGAGCCATTAGAAGGGAATGTTGAGACCGTGGAACCCTACGAAAGCAGTAATCAAAGGCTAGTTGAGAACCCAAGAGCTAGAGTTTGCACAAAAATACAATAGAAACCCTAGAATCACATCTCAAAAATATCTCGACAAATACCTGTTTACTGATTTGCACGAAGTCTTTTTCTGTGATTTTTCACATCTATTGCAGGAGTGGATACTAAGGTTGAAGGATAACCACGCGACGAACTGGATTCGACATATAGATTGGACCCCAGTACATATTGAACAGTTACAGCAGGTGAACAACAAATTCATCTACGCAGTAGACTTTTGGCTTGACAGCATTGTGGCAGGTTTCATAACAGAGTTGACACAACGAAGTCATACAACGTAGTGGAGCAATAATTTCTATGCAGACCTCGAGGAAGGTATATTCGATCACTGTATACTTCTATCAAGATACTGATATATAACAAAGGTGTAATGACAGTGGAATCAGACAACTAAACTTCCCTGCATGCATGGGGGAAGGGGGGAAAGCACTGACACAGGGAGGAGAAATGGAAGGAGGTAAGGATAAAGACAAGAAGGAGGAGGAACCCTTGGACCCGATCATGATGGATGATGACCAGATCAAGTGGATCTTGGCGTCAACGGGAAAGACGCATAGCGGAGTACCCTACCAATATAAGGTGAATACCAAGAAGAGAGTTGTAGTTGTGAGGGAAATCTTGGTGAGCGATGACGAAGAGGTAGAGGATCTCCGGGTTGTGGAGCAGATTGAGGAAATCATGCACGCAACATATGAGAGGAAAACGAGAGGTCCAAGAACGGGAGGAGAAGGCAGCCATCCTATCCATATTAATGTCAGTGTGGAACCCATAAACCCATGTGCAACTAATACACCAAAGAGAACACCACCATTTAGACAACCAAAGTTCGGAGGAAGTTCGACAGCAGGAAGTACATCTACATAAGGAGCAGCAACTGGAGGAGCCAGTTCAGGCAGCACTAGTCAAGTATCTACACCGCGCGGAGGAAGTAGTAGTTAATTATTCAAAATGGAAAGACACGATCCCACCATCAGATGACCAGAATTTCGAGGAGAAGCAGCAGAATACCCTAAGAATCATTTGTTCATTTGTGAAAATATCTGGGAAGCAAAACAAATCATTGATGAAGATACCAAACTCGCGCAGCTAGCGATTATGCTAAGAGACCGCGCACTAGACTGGTACATGAGTCTAGACACAAAAAGTGCCCCTGGAAATACAAGGACATTGGTTGACATTAGGAAGTTACTAATAAATGAGTTCCAGAAGCCGAGCTCAGAGGATCAGTACATGAACGAGATGATCGAAATAAGATAGAAACCAGGAGAATTTGTATGGGAGATTGATTAGAGATTCAAGCGACTGAAGTGAAAGTTAAAATACCTTATGACTGATATGTAGCATTGACACCTATTTGTCAAATCACTACTCCCACATTTAAAATACCCTTTATGACAACAAAAATTTCAGACGCAGGCAGAGGCTCTACAGGCAGCCTTACAACTGGAAAAGAACCAGTACCAGCAGATAGACCCAGCTATGGAAGAATTGACGGAGGATTTGAAGAATCTAATGTTTCAGCTAAACCAGAATAAGAACAAGGACAAATGAGAAGTTGTTTGGTGTACCACATGCAGGACCGAAGGACACCACAAGAATGAATGCCCAACATTCATTCATTATATGGAAGCAATTATGCCAAATCCATTACCACCAGGAGGCTTATGGTGCGGAATCTGCAAGAAACTGGGTCACAACCCCTATCACTGCACGATGATGAAGAAATACCAGACAGTTCCAAAGAGTTCATATTACACCTTTTGCAAGTCAGTGGGCCACGACGATAAAGATTGCAGAACTATGGAGTTGATGCGAGAAAGGATGCCAGATGCATATAGAGTACAGGATAAAATGATGACTGGGCAAGAAGCGCCACAGTTCAATCCAGTCCCCGCGCCATACAACACTGTGCAGCAGCAGGATAATACTGTGCAACAACCATACAATAATACACAATCGCAGTACAACCCAGCACAGCCCAAGTACAATACTGCGTAGTATAATCAGGTGCCACAGTATAACACGTCGAGAGGTGATCGAGCAGGATACAGAGGAGGAGGATGAACTAGAGGAGGTAGAGGATGAGGTAGAGGACCAGTCACATGTCGCAATTGTCAACAACCGGGATATTATGCACGGGAATGTCCACTACCACCAGCGACTTTTCTGTATTGTCGTGCATCGGACGACGATACAGAGGAATGTCTGACATTACTAGTAAAGATTCAAGAAAAAAGGAACCAGAACAATCATAATGTTCAGTGGATTTCAGCCGAAGCAAGGGATGACGGATGGAACATCAATATAGTCACTCGTGGAGGAGATAAAACGGGAAATGATGCAGTTCAACAGGAACCAGTGCAAAACCAATGGGTAAATAAGAATATTGAACCAAGGAAGCAGTTCGACGCGTAAAAGGAAAAGGAGATCTTTAAAGAGGCCAGAAAATAATTTCAGAAGGAGAACATAGTGTCGAATTCAACTTCGCAGCAAAACAAGGAAGCACTAGAATACGAGATGCCGCCATCATTGGATCATACCAACGGGATGCCACCCATGGGACAAGTAAGTACAATCAAAGGCTTTTTGCAATCATGTGTAAAAGTATTAAGTGATCCCTCATCTATGAAGATATTGCAAAACATCTTGGAAAAATGTAGCAGCGAGACAAAAGAAAAGCTAGAACCAAAAACAGTTAACCACCTACACACAAGAAAAAGAACAAGTAGGGAATTTAGATTGAATTCTATCATTGGGGTTTTCAATATGGGAGACATTATATTGGATCTAAGATCTGAAGTGAATGTATTACCAAAGAAGACATGGAAATGCATGGGAGAGTCGACACTAGGATACTCACCTGTTCAATTGAAACTAGCAAATCGACACAGAATTCTACAAATAGGTAGACTGAGAGGAGTGACAGTAGATCTTGATGGAGTGCGCACTAAAGCAGACTTTGAAGTTATTGAAATAGTGGATGGCACAACACCTTACCCGGCATTGCTTGGTCTGGATTGGGCGTTTGACAACCAGGCCATAATCAATTTGAAAACCAGGAAAATGACATTTAAGTCCGGTGAATATAGGGTCATTGCACCATTAGACCCATTGGAAGGGGAGAGGTTTGTATAACCCACTTGCCTAGACTTAGAGGATATCGTCCAGTTGTAACGAACAATTGTGCATGATGAGGATTACGTAAACCCAATTGCAGATGGGGTACTCAGTTGGCGAAGCATTACTTCATGTGCAACATAATCAAACATTAGGTTAGAAAACTGCCAGCAGAGGCTACACAAAGTATCCAAGAGACGATGTGCGCAAATAG
>JZKD02S1694217.1:211358-222916 GCA_000966675.3 Picea glauca | reverse complement strand
TCAGGAGATATAGTTCAGTGGATTCCAGGAGGAAGACACCAGTTGGTTGATTTCGGTGTTGAAAGACACACCCTAGTCACCGGGAAGATCATCCAGGTTTTCCATCATTCTTCACTGATTCTGCAGTGCTCCCATATTCCGAGTATTATCTTTTAGTTGCTTATTTGTATTCTGGCTAAGATCCTTTGTATGTTGGTCTAGTTGAGTATTGTCAGTTTATTCAGCCGCATTCGGCCATTTTGTAATCCACAGAGATATCATAATACAAACTTTACAGTCCTTTTTAACGTTTATTATTTCTATGATCATTTATATGTTGTAAACCTTTGATCCTACACACACATTAGCAGCGTTTCCTAGACTAGCCAAGTCAGGAACATTACAAATACACAGATTAATGTGGAAATAACAGTAAGTCTATACATACAGCATATACGAGAAATACTCATCAATATAGCATGTACAAATACACAGCATGTAAATGAGCAAAGAATCGGTACTTATGTTTTAATTGAAGTACACCAATTGCGTGCAAACCTTCCACGAACCTACCAACCATAGACCACGTTACTCATCACTCTCAGCAATGAGTCACCCTCGAGTTGGGACTAAACTCCACCTGGGTAAAGGGATTCCTAGGCTAGTCAAGGACAACATGAAGTTGCATAGTACAATAAGAAGGATTTCCTCCAAGGATCCACTTACACCCACAGCTCACAAACTCTCATTCCCCACATGCCTATCCCACCCCAGGAGTGTACACCTTCACTGTCACACAGTCCATCGGTTGTTACACCTCCCTTTCTAGGCTTCAGCAACAGGCCAGATCAGGAATTCTCATAGCTTTGTAGTTGTTATTGGACTCCCTCCAGGAGAAATCACTTCCTCAACACACTCTCTCACCTGGCGAGAGTTGCTCATAGAAGAATTCACTTCCTCAGCACACACTCTCGCCTGGAGAGAGTTGCTCACAAGAGAACTCACTTCCTCGGCACACTCTCTCACCTGGAGAGAGTTGCTCATAGCCCTGACAACCTGCTTCTTCTATCCACGGTCCTGACAACCTGCTTCTCAACACACAGGAAAGGTGATGACAGCAATAGAAACTGAACGTGGGGAAACAGTGAAACACAAGCTACCCGCATGGTATGGGTTCAGTAAGATATCAGTTCGGGCTTGTTTCAAAGGTTCAGTATGGTTATGGTTCAACAATGGCGAAAATGAATAACTGTGTTCTTGCTTGGTGCATGAGTGAATGGAGCAACGGATGGCCAGAATGCTCAGCCTGGCCAAAATGGAGAGAGTCATCTGAATCGTGAGAACGCCCCCATAAATCTGGATGCATCTTGGATGACACTTGGCTCCCCACGAGCACATTCCTCTCCACTTGGAACTCATTCCTCTCCCCAAAGGAACTTAGGATAAATTAATATCCTCTTTACAGCCTTTAGAATAATAATTATATATTATTCTCTTAGGTTTAAGCTCTTAAGCTTAACCCTTTTTACCCAATCTCCTAGCATCCTCCCTTGCCCAACCTAGTGGAGCTTAGTCCCCCGTACTCTTTCTTCATGATCGGTCTACACGCAACAATGTTGTTATATTAATAATATGAATCTTTACATGTACAAAACAAGCTCATGGCCTTTAACATCTAGGCTCTCCAGCCTAATAAGCACATAAGCCTCCTAGCTTATAATACTTGGCTCACCAGCCTACAAAACATGTTAGAATTCATGATTACAACCAGGGCTCGACCTTGGGATATTACAATCCCCTCCCCTTATTTATGCATTGTCCTCGGTGCATTATATACCATGTATAATACAAAATATTCAAAAATCTCCAAGCTTTTGTTGTTGGAACTTGTTAATCACCCAGTGCTTTGCTTTTAAGCACCAATTATGGTATTCATGCCACAGCTGGAAGTTATTTGCTCTACTCCATAGAGTTTCTCCTGGAAGAATTCATCTCACTGTACCATTTGATACACCCTCCTTATGGCAGCTACCATGCCATAAGCATTTCTGAGTTTCCTTTTTCTTGTTGAACTCACCCTTCTAGGCTCAAGTATCCTTTCACTGCTACACAGTCCATCAACGATCCATATTTCCAAGGCTTTCACACATAAGGAGAGCGTCAATCCACTACCAGAGCCTCTCACCAAGGTTATCCATTAAAGGGCTTCAGTGTCTCTAACAGTAGTTCTTCTTCCAACATTCCAACTTTAATGAATATCATCTCATCTGCATCACACACATGCAGTTATCATGAGAGAACATAAAAGAATTCATTTGGGAACTCAAACTTAGTTCAAAGGAAATTCAAATTTTCCCCAAAACATGAAATTCTATTTCATAATTCTTCTTGGATGTTTTCATATTAGGAATGCATCCTTCCTTATGGTTTTTCACAAGCACCAAACTACGTACCATTTTTCCTACAATGCTTCATCTTGTATACAGCGAACAAATTGTCAGTATTTCTTGTACATCATAATTCAATTGCAATATGTACAAAACCTTATGCAGTGATCTTAGAATTGCCTGCACCTAGCAATTCAATCACAACTACCAAACAATTTTATTAAATATAGAATGAATTATCATTCTATGCATAAGCATGTTCACAGTAATATCAGTAAGTTCATTACTTCTTTTTTCAACAAGAAATTTTTATGTAGTCAATGCTTACATGACTACTTGACTTGCAACTTTCCTTTGCAATGTCTAACAACTCCTGAAATGTCTTCAACTTCATGAGTTAACAACATTTCAGTTGTTAGTAACCGTTATTTCCATGCAATAATATATATGCATGTACTTACAAAACACATTCAACAATTGCATTTAAGTAACCAGTTATATCACTCACTATGCTTGAGTGCAATTCTCAATGCATATTTATTCAATGCACCTTGCATTGAATTACATAATGCTCTTTATCTCAGTCATGTATCTCACCATCTATAAGTTGGAATTATGGCCAATGTCTTGACACATTCCCCACACACTTCCTATTGTCTTCCCAATTAATTGGATGCCTTCCTTTTCGACCCGAACACTACACCAAGAATATAATTATGTGGTGTTCATTAGTTTTAGCAAAAAGGTTGCAATCCAAGTTTTATTTAAAGGTAGGAAGATTTTGGTACCTATGTGGTTCGTAGCCTTTCCATATCCATACTTTTCCATATCCAACCATGTCCTGGTCTCATACATGACTAGCTTTACTGGCATTCATTCCTATAACAAGTTCTTATCTTTTATTTCTCTGATTATTACCCCATAACCAAATTAACATGACATTCTACTATTTCAGTGTGTGCATTCAAAAGATAAAAGCTTGATAACTATAACAGGCCTCTAGCCTTTACCACCTCTAATGGTATCTTACTCAAATAACACCATCCTGTGTATCATAAAAATTCAATCAGGGAAGATTCTTACTTGAATTTCCCTTTGGAAACAATGCAACATAATTTCAAAAGAGAATACTTACCTACATAGCTGCCATTAAATGAATTTGGTGTTACATGACTAGTTGATGATAGTAGAATCTTTCATGCTTCTCTTATCAAACTTATAACCAACACTTCAAATTTATGTTGCTTCCTTCCATATGCAGCAACATCATCAGCAACACTTGCAAGCATGCAAGAATTCTCTTTTTGTGTATGGTTGTTCAACCAACCCTAATTCAATTGTCGCTACCGTAATTTCAGTAACTTCTTTCTCCCTGTATCATATTTCTTGTTGTTCTTAGAGTTTTCACTTCATCCTAGATTCTGAAATCTTCTTGTGCTCTCACTGTAATCATTGTACATGATTAGTTCTGATCTGAGCACTTTCTAGCCAAATCACTCTTGGTTGCTTTTGCATTTACAGCCAAATACTAAGATGATGTTAACCCTCAGCATTCATTTATTTCCTGGATACAACTAATCCAACTCATACTTGGGCGAATTATAGTTCCAATCAAGCTATTTTATAGACTCTGGATTCTTCATCATCCATTTATGTTTTCGAACTAAACTACTTCAGCCTTTTTCTGACTGACTACCTTAGTAGTTAAGGTTTCTTGTACCTTCTCTTATATTTGACTACTAGTTTCAAACTTGACTTGCATAGCCAATCTCTATTCATAATGTAAGGATGCACATATGGCCTATTTGCTAGCTACATAGAATTATTTGACATCCATTTTTTTGAAACATTTCTTCAGTTGCATTGCAGAAATTTCTCTGATAGCTACAGCCCTGGGAATTCCTTAGACTGTTCTCAGATTTCTTATTTATACAGGCAAGTAATGCCTTTTGATGGTAGTCTAATATAGTATGGTGTTGGTCCAACCAATCCATACTGATTTAACAGTCATATGAACCCAAAGGCAAGATGTTCCAATCTGCCTTGGTGCTCAACCCAACCATGCCCACTAGACCTGACTTAACCAACTCAATTACTTTTCTCTTGTCTTCTGTACCAGCCAATATTTCCCATGCTTGCTTCTTGGAAATTGAAATCTTTCCACTACCTAGGAATCTATATAGCTATGACTAGCTCCTGAATGAGCTAAAAATAGTAAATGCATGGTTATTGATCATACCTTCTACTTCAATCATGTGTGATTGAAACTTTGCTTGCTTGTTGTCCATGTTGCATAGGTCCTTGGTGCGCTTTTGATGCAAGCCCCCTCTTCCTCCTGAGCTACGTGACCTCCCAATCTAGGATTGATCAATTTGATGGAGTTGAATTGGCTCTCAGGCTCCTGCTGAGCCCAAAAACCTTATCCATAGGCTTTTGTTTCCTTCCTCGTGCTCGAAATAGAGAACGATGATCTTTTCAAAACCCATGGAATCCTTTAAGGGACCCTGTGCCAAGTTAGGGGCCAATCTGATGATACCCGAGGAAATTTAGGACTTCTCACTCCACTTGGTGCAGGTTCAAACTCACCTAACCCTTCGGGCACTTCTCTAAGATTCATGTGCCTCCAAATTTAGCTCTCGGACCCTATCCCTTTTTCCTTCGGTGGTGATAGCATATAATCGTGGATATGACCAGGCGCCAAACCAACAGGCGCTTACTCCGCGCTTCATAGTTTCGGGCTTCAGGTTTTTCATCTCACCACAATGCCAATCTCCCGAAATCCAAACTCGCGAAGTTTGCAACTGACATGAGAGGGATCAACGATCTCCACTCTCTATCCAAATCAATGGTCATAAATAGCTTCGAGACTATGTGCTTCAAGATTTCCAAAGTATTCAATGCCACAAACCTCCGGAGTGACAACTCTCTGGACTGTCAGATCTTTTGACACACGACCACGACTATCAATGGTCACGATGAACTCCGGCGCTTCGACCTTTGGGAGTTCTCATCCCATGCAACCCACCTTCAAAGTGAAGTATTTGATGACACTTTTCCTCTGTTGATGGACGGCGCAGATGAACTCTGGCTCTCCGACCTTCAGGATTTCTTGCTCCACCCAACTCCATCTTCCTCTAGATTGTTCCTACTTTGGAGTGCAAGATCTGGTGACACCTTTACCCGTAGGATCAAAAGCCCAGATCTGCTTCGACTACCGATGACTTCGAAATTTCTCCACCCTTTTGCACTGGCTTCCTTCGAAATGTTGGATCTTTCACCACATGTCCCCAAACATTGGACGGCTTAGATCTTCTCCGCTACTCTGGGCTTTGGGGATTTTCGAAGTACCACACTTCAAATCCTCTGGAGTTAATGATCAATTGTCACGTGTCCTCCTACACCAACGGCTAGGATTTACTTCTGCACTTCGAGCCTTCAGGAGTTTTTCACACTCCTCGATTGAAATCTCTCGGAGTGTTGCTGCTCCGGATTTCACAATCTATTGACATGTAGTTCCGAGCACCAATGGCCACGATCTACTTTGACCTTCGAAGCTTCGACGATTTCGCTCTCCTATGCACTCAAGCTCTAAATGCCTGAATTTCATGAATTCCGAAGGACTTCATGAATTAACCTTCATGCAAATTACATGGATCCAAAGACTCTTTATCCTTCATGCTCAGATCCAATGGTTGGGATCTATTTTCCTCCTTTGTGCGCTCCTCCTTGTCTTGAGGTAGATCTTTGACGGTCCAGATCAAATCTCACAGCCAATATGACGGTTGTAGTAGCTCCTCCCTCCTGAGCTTTGTTACTTCCTTCCGATGAAGGAACTTTGAAAATACTCAAAGGTTGCAGCCTTTTATTTGTCTATGAGCCTGACTGCTTTTATCTCGACTACACTTATGAGAAAACGCTATCCCTCCTCAGCTCCTGAACTTGAAGCAAGTTCATCTGCATGCACTTGCGCTATCTCTCCTGAGCTTTGAACTTGCTCTGACTTCCAAAGGGTCTCATCCCTTCGCTCCCTCAAAGGATTCTTGCACCCTCCTATCACTCTGCGTACTCCTTGCACTGCCTCTATGCACACCTGGCAGAGCTTACAAGGTTTTTAGTAACTCCAGTTGTGCCTCCTCTGCACAGACTTTTCTTACTTCTTTTGATGCGGTCTCCTCAATCAAGAATCTTCACAGTTCTTTCTCTAAGCCTTTTTATGTTCTTAAAACAAGAATTTGGGTGCTAGCCCCCTTTTTCTTCGGTCCCCAAATCATGTGACTACAAGTTGTGACCAATCACTAAGCTGATAGGATCTTATCGAAACTTTGGCGCTTAGGAAATTCTAGCTTTGGATAATTTCACACCTTCTTCTCTCATTTATTTTGAACGTCAAACTGGCGAACACGCAGAGTGGGGTGGATCTATGGTCCATGGCTCCTCAACAACTAACAGTTGAGATTTACTACGGAGCTCCGGCTTCTTGAGTTTTCGAAGCACGGCTACATAGATCCGTTGTAGTGTCGGACCGGCGAATTCACAAACAACACATCAACGATCTGCGCCTTCTAGTTAACCAATGGCCACGATCAACTCTGGGCTTTGGGAGTTTTGGACTGTCCATAGTCTCCATTCTTCCGGAGTGCCAAATTACTAGATTGTTACATCTGTTTCCATGTACCCTCTCTCGATCAACGATCAAGATTAACTCTGAGAGTTCTTGACTCAAGCAACTGCAACACAATACCTCTGGAGTACCAAGTCTTTGGACCTTGGAATCTAACGCCACACGTCCTTTGGGACCAACAATCGAGATTAACTCTGGCCTTTAGGATTTCTCAACTCAATGTTAACTGTAACACCTTTCCTTCAGAGTACCAAGTCTCCGGACTGTAGAATCTATTGTCGCGTGTCCTCCATGATCAATGGTCGAGGTAGAATCTGGACTTCGGGCCTTTGGGAGTCTTTCCACTTGAACACAATTCCTCCAAACTGCCCATTCTCCGGACTGCAGGATCTGGCACCACATGTCCACTATGACCAACGGTGGAGATATACTCCGACCTTCGGGATTTTTCATACTTAAACACTTGTTGACCAAGTTCCTCTGGAGTGCCAAGTCTCTATACTGTAGGATTTGGTGCCACACGTCCACTGTGACCGATTTACTATGGGCCTGATCTAGTTAAATACTTAGCCAAGGTTTTAACTGCTTTATGTATCCATTAGGGCCCCACCATCCATGCTCGAGAGGAGTGCCACGTGGTGAAATACTATAAGCATATGTGTGGCCCAATCAGATGGGTGAAACATGTCACGTTCTAACTGGCATTTCAATCTTCCAAAGGTTCTTAACTCACTGACACGTGGCACACATCCCATGTGTCCACATCATCCTAGGTGATGTCAGGAAACCACGTCACTTCGGGAATTTGAGACTTCGGGCTTCAGTAGATTTTACACTTGCATTCCTCAAATTCCCTAAACTCCGAACTCCCGAACTTCTTTACCTTCTAGGGTCCACATAGTACAGTTGTCAACATTTAAGGTGGTGGTATGTGGCATGTCTAGGAAGGGTCCACATCACCACTGGTGATTTCATCATGCCACGCCACTTCGGCTCTTCGTCTTGGGGACTTCGGGCTTCAAGGCTTCGAGAGACTCCACACTAGCACACTCCAATTCTCCTGAATGCCAAACTCTTAATAATATGATCTTATGACACGCGTTTCCTTTAATGAACGGTCTGGATGAACTCCGGACTTCGAGACTTCTAGAGTTTTCACTCTATCACACCTTATTACTCCCGAACGTCGAATTCCTGAACTAGCCAATCTGCTAACATGTGTCTCTTTTAATGAACGATCTGGATTAACTCCAGATTTCGGGAGTTTTCACTCTATCACACCTTATTAATCTCGATCGTTGAATTACCGAACTAGCCAATCTGCTAAGACGTGTCTCTTTTGATGAACGGTCCAGATTAACTCTGGACTTCGGGACTTTGGGATTTTTTGCATCAGCACACTCATTTTCTTTCGAATGTCGAATTTCATAATTGTTGTGAGATTTACGGCTCACAACCACTCGTGCGCAGATATGATGGCTGAGATTTGTTCTTCACCAATGTGCCTTACCTCTTGCTCTTGACTCGATCTAATGGCTCTAATTTGTCTTTGGTCGATCCAATAGTCAAGCACTTTTCCCCGAATCTACGGTGTATATCCACTCCGAGACTTTGGAGCTTCGGTGCTTTTGCTCCCTTTTATGACAAGTAACTTCAAACAACCGGAGCGACGAAGTTCCAAAGAACTTCGATGCTTAACCACCATTCTCCTTTTCCCCAATCTGACAGTTGTGAAGGATCCTCCTTCTCCTAAACAGATTCTACGGTCCAAATTATAAACTTTGTGGCCCAATACCATGGTTGTGGGGGCATCCTTCTTCTGTAGGTTTTCTTGAACTGCAATACTTCATGAGCTTCTGAAAAATAGTCCAAGTGTTCACACGATGGATTTCTGGCACTCAAGAATGCTTTGAACTTTGAATTTTGTCCCTCTCGACAACAATTCACTCTTAAACCTTTGCTTCATTAACCACCTATACAGGCCATTCAGGATCAGTGTTGGAACCATGGCTCTAATACCATTTTATAACGTCCCCAGCCAGCAACAGGCCAGACAACATCACTCTGTAAACATCTTTTTCTTTGATACCATTTTTTAATGTCCTCAGCCACCAACAGGCCGAGCAATGCTACCTCTAAGAAATAAAAAATATCATATGCATATATATATAAACAAACAACATATTCTACTAATACACAAATTAATGCGGAAATAACAGTAAGACTATACATATAGCATATACAAGCAATACTCATCAATATAGCATGTACAAATACACAACATGTAAATGAGCAGAGAATCGGTACTTATCTTTTAATTGAAGTACACCAACTATGTGCAAACCTTCCATGAACCTCCCAGCCATAGACCGCATTTCTCATCACTCTTAGCAGTGAGTCACCCCCGAGATGGGACTAAACTCCACCCAGGCAATGGGATTCCTAGGCCAAGCAGGGACAACAGGAAGTTGCAAAGTACGACAGGAAGGATTTCCTCCAAGGAGCCACTTACTCCCACAGCTCACAGACTCTCATTCCCCACATGCTTGTCCCACCCCAGGAGTGTACACCTTCACTGTCACACAGTCCATCGGCTGCTACACCTCCCTTTCCGAGCTTCAGTAATAGGATGGATCAGGAATTCTCATATCTTTGTAGCTACTACTAGACTCCCTCCAAGAGAACTCACTTCCTCAGCACACTCTCTCACCTGGAGAACTTGCTCACAAGAGAACTCACTTCCTCATCACACTCTCTCACCTGAAGAGAGTTGCTCATAGGAGAACTCACTTCCTCAGCACACTCTCTCACCTGGAGAGAGTTTCTCACAGGCCTGACAACCTGCTTCTTCTATCCACGGGCCTAACATCCCGCTTCTTCACTACCACTTTTCAACACACGGGCAAGGTGATGAAAGCAACAGAAACTGAACGTGGGGAAACGGTGAAATAAAGGTTATATGCATGGTACGGGTTCAGTAAGATATTAGTTCGGGCTTATTACAGAGGTTCAGGATGGTTATAGATCAACAATGGTGGAAAGGACTGACTACGTGCTTGCTCAGTGCATGAGTGAATGGGGCAACAGATGGCCAGAATGCTCAGCCTCGCCAGAATGGAGAGAGTCATCTTAATCGTGAGAGTGCCCCCATAAATTTACATGTGTCTTGGATGACACTTGGCTCTCCAAGAGCATGTTCCTATCCACTTGGAAATCGTTCCTCTCCCCAAAGGAACTTAGGATAAATTAATATCCTCTTTACATCATTTAGAATAATAATTATATATTATTCTCTTGTGTTTAAGCTCTTCAGCTTAACCATTTTTCCCCAATGTCCTAGCCTCCTCCCTTACCCAACCTAGTGGAGCTTAGTCCCCCGTACTCTTTCTTCGTGGTTGGTCTACACACAGCGATGTTGTTATATTAATAATATGAATACTTTCAGGTACAAAACAGGCTATTGGCCTTTAACATCTAGGTTTTCTAGCCTAATAAGCACATAACACTTGGCTCACCAGCCTACAAAATATGTTACAATTCATGATTACAACTAGGGCTTGGCCTCGAGATATTACAAAGGTAATAGTCCTAATTGATTCGGGTAGTACTCATAATTTCATTCACTATAAAATAGCCAAAGCTCTCAATCGCTTTATATATCCAGCGCGAGAGTTTCAAGTAATGATTGCAAATGGAGGAACTATCATTTACTCAGGAAAATGCCATAAGATCGATCTTACTATGGGAGAATATGTAATGAATATTCCAATGATTTATATACGCATGGGTGGTGTTGATGTTGTACTAGGAGTCCAATGGTTACAAACATTGGGAACATTGGCTTTTAATTTTCAAGAACTTTTCATGAAATTTTCATAGGAAGGAAAGGAAATTGAATTAAGGGGTATCACAGGGAAACCCAGTAAGGTGATAAGTTTTAATGGCATGACAAAATTATTGAAAAAGGGGCATCAGGGTGTAATTGTACAACTATGTCACTAGATGTTCAAACATCTAAGCTGTATATTCCTCTAAATCTCCAAGGTATCATTGATAATAATTCCAAAGTATTTGAGGATATTGACAGAGGTCTTCCACCCACTCGAAATCATGATCATGCTATTCACCTAATTTCTGGTAGTGTTCCTCCTAACATCAGACCTTATAGATACCCTTATTCCCATAAGAGTGAAATTGAGCGTATGGTTGAAGAAATGTTAGAGGCTGGCGTTATTAGACCTAGCCAAAGTTCTTACTCTGGACTAGTGGTAATGATACTCAAGAAAGAGGGCTCATGGCGTATGTGTCCAGATTATAGAGAGCTCAACAAGATCACTATTAAAGACAAGTTTCCCATTCTCGTCATTGATGAATAGTTATATTAACTACATGGAGCAATCTATTTCACAAAGTTGGATCTTCGTTCGGGGTATCATCAAATTAGAATGAAGGAAGTAGATATCCCAAAAACAACATTCTGAACTCATGAAGGCCATTATGAATTTTTGGTCATGCCTTTTGGCCTTACGAATGCACCTTCCACATTCCAAGGGTTGATGAATTCCATTTTC
>JZKD02S1694217.1:139970-198457 GCA_000966675.3 Picea glauca | reverse complement strand
TATTGTGGCATTATTGTGTTCTCTGGTTTTTGCATTTGAATGTAAGAAGATCTTGCGTTTAGATGCCTTCTTCTATAGTCTGTTAGAAACCTGATGTTTACTACATACCTTCACATCTCTCTGATATAAGTCTTCCCCCTACTCACCCTTACTACAACTCACTGTCTGAAGTTTATGCAAGACCTCACTTGCCCATGCAAGCCTGACCTAGTTTTGGAGTTAGAGCAATGTTGTTTTGAGTTAGCATTCCATTCGATCACACATTTTATAAACAAATCGTGACATAAACTGATGGGCGTTGGGCTCTGCTCCTGCTGCAATCCAAGGGGTGACTTCCAGCACTAACAGAAATCAATCCAATGATTCCAAGAACTGGGTTATATCTAAACTACAGAAAGCATTTCCGGAGCAATGGTCAATGAGACCTGTCAGACTTGCAATAGCAAAAACATACAACAACAAAAAAGAATCATTCAAAGAGTAATATTCATTTATTAATATATCAATTTTGTGATATTTAGTTTTGTATATCAATATAAAAATACTTTATTGTCATGTTATTTTTTCAAAATATTTGAAATATGCCAGTAGGAATGTCCAAAAAAGTGTACAAGGATATGGTCAAATAAATGGACATAATCGCATCGCGGGAGGAGCTATCTCAACAACAATGTGCTTCGAATGTATGTAATCATTGAATTTTTCTATTAGGTACAAATAATTAATTTAGCATTCAATATTAATTTTCAAATATTCTTTTACATAAAAGAAAAGAAAATGGAACTCATTCTGCACATAAATTGGATGACAAGGAAGAAAATTATTGATAGCAAAGTTTGTGAATAATTGTTATTTCCTTATAACAACTTAAGGTTTTTTTATATATTTTAAGTTGTTTTACAACATCCATCTTCGAATGTCTTCAAACAAGTGCTAACATACAAAGAAGAGCCATCAGAAAAATTGATTGACATTGGGTTGATTAAGGATTGTGAGTATTTTTTGGCATATCAAAAATCAATTGTGGAATTTGTAACTATAATCTATGTTGTTTTACTTCTATAATTTTTTAATTAATGAAACAAAAATAATACTTTATATTAAATCTATGATTTATTATGGGGTATAAAACTTGTAGGAAACAAAGTATGAAATCGAGCCTATAGAGGAATTGTTGAAACAAGGCATGAGATTTGATTTTGAACATATGTGTATGATTCATGAGGCAATTTTTTTCTTTGCAAGTATGTCGTTTTTCAATTTACATTCATGTATATTATTTATTTCAATTTTCATTATTCTCACCAATGTAGATAGACTCATTACAGTTTATTTTCATGTTTGTAGATGGAACTTGAACAAGATGAAAACAATCAAGGCAATCAACCAAACATTCAGCAAATAACCCAAGGCATGGAAGTAGCTCGAGCACTAACAACAGTTCCAGTGAAGAATGATGACCAATATATTTGGATAGCAATGCAAACTACAATTGTATTTTTTTGAAATAATTGTTTGTGAAAACCAGGTATTTTTGTTTAATGTAATGGACATAGTGTCCCAATTGAAAGACAAGGGATTACCGATAAGTGTCCCATTTTGTATGACAAAGACCCTCTTATTATATAATAAAATATGTTTTAATTTTTTCTATTGCGTTGTCCAATGTCGTTGTGAAATGTTACATCCCTGATTAAATATATGGATGATTAATATTATAATGAAGAGATGCAAAATCTAATGATATAACATATTAATCCAAACATTATATCCAAATTCACTAATCAAAATATAAGATATATGTAAAAAAAAATTTAAATAATGGAATTAAAAAATAATAATAATTGCACTATCACAGATCGATGTTTCTCGGTGTATTTTAATTATTAATCTCATATATGTGTTTAATATTAAAACGCATCGGTGCATTTCATAAGAAATGTGCATCGGTGTTTTTATGCAATCAATTAGCACTGGTTTCAATATTTATTTCATACCACAAAATTATATTAAAAAATTGGCCTTCGGTGCGTTAAGCGTATACGAAGCATCAGTACTTTTGTGTTATTAATAAGCATCAATGCTTTAGGATTATTAATAATCATTGGTGCGTTTGTGTTATTAATACGCATCGGTTCTATTGTGTTATTGATAAGCATCGGCGCTTGTTTGTTACTAAAAAGCACCGGTGATTTCTATTTTTAATGCACAGGGGGGGGTTTCCACGTAACGCACCGGTGCATATTATTTTATATAGTATTGGTGCCTTCTTATTAATAATGCATCGGTGCGTTCTAAGAAGAAAGCCTCGATGCTTAATTATTTTTAACTCTCCTGGTGCATTTTATTGTTAAAGCTCCGGTGCTTATAAGACAAACGCCCTGGTGCTTGACTTTAAGTGTACAACACCGGTGCGGTACGTGTATGTACGCATCGGTGCTTGTTCCTCGTAAAAATGCACCGATTTGTAAACATCTTCTAACACCTCCGGCCACCCAGATATTTTTAGTTATAATCAAGTTCTATTATAGTATCCGCAAAAACATCCGCTATCAAAAATAGATGTTGTAGCAGAGGTTTTTTTGACAATTTTTGCCAATTTTATAACACTGGAAACCTCCGCTAAAAGGTCTTTTCCTTGTAGTGTAAATAAATAGGTTAATCAACATCAATTTTAGCATTCTTTTAATGAAGGGGATTATGTGTTCCCTCATCTTCATCCCTGTAAGCAGTCCTCACTCAAAGAGAAGGGCTCCCATAAGCTAGCACCAAAATTATATGACCCTTATCAAATGCTCTAATGCATTGGACCAGTGGTCTATAGATTGGTTCTTCCATCCCAGTCCAATATTCACCCAACATTTCATGTGTCTTGTTTGAAGAAAGTCATAGGGATAAATTTTTGAGTTCAAACTAGCCTTCTAGAACTTGATGAAGAGGATTCCATTTGGTTACAATCGGAAGTAGTGTCGGCCACAAGAGAATGTTGATTGTGCCATCGCATAATTCACGAGATCCTAATCCAATGGAGGGATACACCACCAGATGATGCCACCTAGGAACCAACGATGATCTTACAATAATTTCCACACCTATAGCCTTGAGGAAAATGGCGCTCTTGAAGAGGGAGGGCACTTTAGGGCTTACCCCAACCTCCCTACTTTGGGTTACTTGAAAGTTAGTAATTAATAAGCAAGGCCATCTTCTTTGAATAATGCTCATTAGATAGTTAGTTAGTAGTTACTCAATGTAAAAGGAACCTCTTTATTAAATAAGTCCCACTAAAGTGGTTGGTACTCGTTAGCGAGGGGACCATAAGTAGTTAGGGTTTTGCTATATAGAAATTACTTATAGAGCTCGTAGGTTATGAATGGCTTTGTCAAGTGTTGTTATTTTATTGGAGCTTTGGTTAAAGAAGGTTGCCCCCTTGAAGAGGCGCATGAACATTTCTCTCTCTTTTATGGATTATTAATACAAGGGTTATATTATGCAGGTTCTATATCAATGTCTAGTTTGTTTACTTTTGAGGGTTATATTTCTCGAATAATTTTCAATTAATCATTATTTTCATTGGATAATTATAGTACAAATAGAGTGTGAGGGTGTACAGGTATGTTCACCCTCATCCCCTAGAAAGATGGATAAAGAGGGTTACAACTAAATGATTTATACCATTGTGCTCAATTTCCCACATCAAATGATGTGGGATTCAAAGCTCTCTAAACAAGATATCCATGGGCCTAAGTCTCGTGTTTCTACAAATTTCATCTTTCAAGTTTGAAATCCGGTGATTTTTAGGAAATTTTTTCATTTGGTGAGGTTCATTGAACCTAAACATTGGCATCCCAAGAAAAAATTCATATATGAAAATGTCAAACGTGTATCCTGAAGTTCACCATAAATCTGGTTTCAAATTCATTTATTTTATACTTTATAAAGAAAAAATGGAATTAACCCTAATTGCCCACAAATTTTCTTTACTTCTCACCAAAACTTTGCATCGCTACTCCCTCCAACATTGCCTTTGCATTTTCTCCATGACTTTTTATTTATTGTTAGACATTAAAATTATGGAGACCTGCCTATGAGTATTCAAGTTGGAGAAGAGAACCTATGCACCGATTTGAGTGTAGTCTTGTTGAGGAGCGGGGAATATTCATATGGAGTTGTCTTCGTTATTGCAAATCATCGCCATCATCGAGAGTCAAGACGAGGGTAAGGAATCATTGAGTTTGGAGGGCCAAAAGGGTAATGTTTTAGAGATAGTTGTGTGATTATGTTCAATAAAGGAGTAAATTTTGTTTTGGCTTGAGATAAAGACAAATTTAGCTTGATACAAATTTTTAGCTTTAGATAGATGAATTTAGTTTCAAATGAAGATTCAAAAGGTTCGTTATTGAGAGTTGACTACCCCCATTACTTTCAAATGTAGGGTGTTACTTTTCAGTTTTCACAGACTCGTTACTCAGGTATTCATACTCTTTTATAAATTAAAATTAGTGTCTTCTTGCTTAAGTAGATATTACTGGTAATGGTAAACTATAAGAGAGTTTAGTCAGCATTCAACATTGTTTTTCAAATATTTATTGGCCATTGTTCATTCTCAACTCTTTGAAACTTAGTTTGTCTTTCTGATGCAACCTATAACCCGATTTTATCACAGAGTCATATATGTATTTAAAGAAATATTATATTTTGAAAATTTTGAAATATGTTTATTCATTTCACTGGGACATTTGAATTTTCTTTGAATTTCATCATTGTCAACTCAAACCTAAGCCATACGAACCCACCGTGGTCAATATGATACACATAAAACCAAATCCTCTTGACCTAATAAACAACACCATTATGTCAAGGGTTCCTCCCAAAACTAAAACAAATATTCCACGAATCACAAGGGAGCCTCTTTTAGTTGCATATACCAAAGTTGAGATAGTAGATACTCGAAAGTCACAATGAACTTTTCACCCACATAATCAATAAGCCATGTCAAAGTGCAACAATGTTTTCCCAGTGACTAGCATTTCTTGTTCATGGTCTAAGTTGAATACAAGAAACCACATCATTGAGATTCATGAATAAAGGGTAAGGACAACATAGAGAATTCATCATGAAAGCTAAGACATAAGATAACAATTCAAAGGGAACCTACGAATTTTGGTTAACACCTCAACAAAGCATAATGCTTATTGTCAGATTCTCATGTTCTTGGACTCGTGAAGAATGATAAATAAAAGTCAGTATGGTTCTATAGTAGTTAGGAAACTCAAAATGAACCCATAAGTAACTCCTTAATTAAGTTTGGGTGCCATGGAATCTTGTTTCATTCTTGAAGTTACTTTGTTTCTCATTGACTTCTATGTTATTCCATTACTCCTAGTTTCATTTGTGTCTCCAAGTGGTCAAATCTAAACTACGGAGTAGCTAAAGAGGATGATACAATGTGACTCGATAGTCCCCTTATCACAACTTTAAGTTTGTTCCCACAAAATTTGGATGACGTCAAACCATCACATTCCACACAAGCAATGTGTTTATGGAGTTTCTCTCTAAGATCTCAAGTTCGGAGATCATTTTATTTTTATATTCCTCCTTTACCATGAAACTCATGGGCAATACCACTCCCTATTCAAAGATTCACATGGGTCCTCGTAGACTCTTATAAATTATGAGGACCATAAATGTCTAGCCATTAGATGTTTTAATTTCAGTAAAAAAAATCCTTATTGCCAATTCATCCTATGTTGTCAAAGTAAGCTAATCCCCTCATACTTTTAGGTTCTGGACATGCATTGTCACAAAATATCTCGTGAGCAAAAGGCTTTCTAAGATCAACTAGACATCACATACTTCAACAATCTCAATTTGAACATTATCAATAATTTTGTCTCAACCTAAAATGCTAGGAGAATAATTGATATTGCTTCAATCTCTCAAGTCCGTGATCTTTTATAGACATTAGTTTTCTTCTATTATTTGAAAGTGGCAAATTTTGGCTTCTATTGACATTAATTGCATTGAGATAAGCAAGGTGCTCTATCTTGGTGCTCTTACAACCTACTTAGATAAAATATTTATAACATATAAACACGCATACATACATACATATATATTTTCAATTGGGTGTAGCTCGAGTTGTTAAGAGGAAAATTGTTACCCTCCCCACCTAGGTTTAAATCCCACTTTATGACATGTTTTCTCTTAGTCATCCAATTGTTGATGAGATATATGATTTATTCGTGAGTTGTTGACTTGGCCTTTTGCCTTGAAGAATCTAGGGTTCACCTTAGGTATCATCCTTGGAATGAGGGAAAGTTCCTGGGTGGTTTCCCCTAGGATATGTTACCTAGGAAAAAAATACACACAAACACTCACTCGTGTGCACACACACACACCCTAGTGGATTAGCTTGAGTGGTTGAGTGCTATGAATTGGAAATAAGAGGTCTCAAGGTCATGTCCATGGGCCTATTATATGTTATATGTTAATACTATATCTACCTACCACATCAGGAATACTATAGTCTATGTCGATGGTTTAACTTAGTTACCACATGTTGACAGTTGTGAAGTCCCTAGGGCTTTCCCATGCATGGTTACATGGAATCTACACTCACATACATAGATATAATAAACTAAAAAAACAAGGAAAGATAAGAGATAAAACAACACGAAAGTGAGGGGTAGGGTTTCTTGAGGTTTGGCAAGATTGTTAATGGGAGTTTTAGCCGGGGTAGAGTCTTTTGGATAATTGTTCATTCTTCTTATGGATTATAAGTCTTGAGGTTTAGTCATGGGGGGAGATATAAACATGGTTGGTACAATGGAGACCCATCAAATAGAGAGGGGGGGAGTTTATATATCCTCCATCGATGAAAATTATTGTAGGCACCAAGTCTTGGAAGAGGGAGGTTTTTGGGTCATCATGTTAGTCTTAAAAATATGACGTTGTGGATAGGGGTTAAACTTTGTCTTGTATCAATGATGGGAAAGACTTCAGCATTGGTCAAAAATGCAATGGGGTCAAGGTGGAGTTTATGGGAATGATGAGAAATGTAGGGTTGACTTAAGACCTACAACAACTCGTGAATGTGAATGATGGCTCTGAGATATCATTTGAGGTGGTGGACTCTAAGCATAAGGAGGTTTGTAAAAAGGGTGGTGGAGGTGAGGAGTGTTGGTTGTTGAGCCTAATTATATCCATAATTCATATGCAGGTATGCCTATCCCCATTATGTCGGGGGTTCAGGGGTTGGCTCCCGAATTTAGGAAATTTTCCTTGTAAAATATTGTAATTTCGTAGTCAATCTGGACCATTCATTATAAGGTCGCATATCTGATGGTAGAAGTTATGTTAGGTTTTTTTTTCCCTAGAAGGAAATCCTTTTTTATGAGGGAATTGTATTGCGGTTGTGTATAAGTGTGAATATTGTATTCTGAGAGAGTAGACTGTGAGAGAAAGAAGAGGAAGTTACAGTGGGTGTGTTGTAGGTTGTATCCCTTCATTTGCTAGATAATAATAAAGGAAGGACCCAACAATTTCTCTGGTGGATGTAGCCCATAATGGGTGAGCCACGTATATTTGTGTCTATATTGTATTGTGTATCTTATGTGTTTTATTTCCGCATTTGTTTTATTTTATTGCTCTGCGATCCTGTTTTTCTAACAAGGAGGTCATTGAGAGGATGATACTTGGAATTGTTTTCAAGATAACTAAGGAGGAGGAGAATACTAAACTTTCTACCAGAGTGGAGGTTTCAGTTTAAATGAAGAAATGAAAGGTTGAGTGTGTAAAACTTGAACTATAAGAGATGAAGTTGGTTATGGGCCAAGATGTGGTGATGGAGCAGGTGCAGATGTACTAGGCTGTGGCTTTGGTTGGGAAGTTCTATGGCAGACTAATTTTTGAGAAGTATATTAGTATGTGAATAAAAAAGGTATGGAGACAGCAGTAGGGTTACACTCCAATATTCCATTTGTTGTCTAGACGGTGGATAACCTATGCGTTATAGTGTGAAGGGGATAATATGAGACTATATTAAAGGGGAAGTGGTACTAGGACAACTTGATTTTTTCACTTAAGGGTCGGATGATGTTATTTGATTGTTTGCATGAGAGGGCGGATATTCAACCCCTATGGGTTAAACTACATTCACTTCCATTGGAAATATGGTTGGAAGGAGCCCTAACATTGATAGGAAACAAGTTGGGGAAGATGTTGGATATTAATGAGAAAGCTAGAACATTGGATAGAACATCCATGGCCAAGACATATGTGGATGTGAATCTTGGAAATTTATTTCCATATGTAATAGATATTCAAGTGGGGAACAAGTTTTATTGTCAAGAGATAGGCTATGTGAAGAGAGGGTGTGTGAAGATATTGTTTAGGTGTTCTATATGTCACATGTATGGTCATCTAAGGCGAACTTGCCCAGAGAATGATTTACTCGATGAGGCAGATATAGTTGAAGAGAATATGGAGATAGAGGGTCAAGCACCATGAGAACCCCAAAGATATATTAGTTCGAACTTCTAGTGCCAAAGGTAAGTCTATTTCTAAAGAGCCTACATCCACTATTATATAGTTTCTTTTACAAGATATAGCTAAAGCTAAGGAGATCCCTTCCAATTCAACAAAAGACACATTTGAGAGAAGTAGAAGAAGTGGATATAAGAAGGTTTGATGGTTCACAAGTTGAGTAATATCCCTCTATTAAAAACAAATCTATTGTTTTTGTGGATATGATAAAAAATAAGGACCCTCATTTGAATGAGAAAAAAACAAAACATTTAAGGAGGCTTCACTCTTAGTAGTATTAGACTCTCAAGATGACGGGGAGGAGGAAAATGAGGTAGATAGGTTTCTAGAAGGATAAAACATTCCACTAAAGGGGATCACAGGTAAAAATGTTGATAAGGCCATAAAAAAATCACAAGGATCTTTCTACTTAGTTGGGGGGTAGTATTCCCATGAAGAGAAAAAAATCTACTTCAAAGAAGAAAGAAGTTGAATCTACCAATAGCAATAGTACTCTCAGTTTTTTTGGTAGAGAATTTGTTCTAATGGTTAATAAAAAATACTTGTGAATATCAACTAGAAAGAAAGGGGTTAGGGTTGCAGGATGAAGGCTTGGAGGGAGGACTAGGTATGAATCATAGTGGAATTCAAGTGGGGCCTAGCGGGAAATATTATCTCACCCGTGCAATGAAACTAGTTGATAGAGGGGTATTATCTAGGAAACAAATTTCCATGCAAGGCACCCTTATAGGAGGTAAATCCCATTATAAAGGTTTTAAATGATTATTCTTTCATATAATATCAAGTGCTTGGGGAGTTCCCATAAGACAAACTCCTTGAAGCAATTAGTGTCGATTAATAATCCATATATTATGTTAATTCAGGAGATGATCCATGAGTCTACCAAGGTTAAAGGATTTTTATTGACTCCTTCTACTGGGTGGAGTTTTGTAGCTATTAATTTCGAGGGGAGATCCAAAGGCTTAGTTGTGGGATAGTATAAGACTTTTTGAGCCATAATTTTTTCCTTTCTTCACCTTGCTATCTGTGTGGAGATTTTCTCAACAAAGGTAAATACTATGTATAATTTCATAAATGTTTATAGTCTTTTTCTTGCGAGGAAAGTATTTTGTGGATCCTTCTTCAAGGATATTGCTATTAGGAGGTAAAATGTAATCGTGGGAGGTGATATTAATTTATCTCATGGATGGGTAAAGTGTTGGAGGAATCAAAGAGGAAGGATCTCCCATTGATGGATTTCCTACTACAAAATATTGAAGAGGTTGATTTGTGTGACATAGAGTCTCTAAACCTTCAACCTATATGGAGGAATAATAGAGTAGGAAGTGGAGGAATCTCTAAAATATTGGGTAGGTCTCTTATATCAAAAAAATATTGTAGATATTGTGTGTAACGTCCCTACTATAATCCCTAGTTTAATTAATGCATAATGTAGATATGATATGTGGCTATGTATAAGCGATGTAATATGTGAATTGTATATCTGAATTTAATAAATAACATGTGATGCCAATTGTTGGGGAACATGGAGAAAGATGGGGGTTGAGTAATCCACGAGAGAAAGAAGGGTTTAAGAGAATGTCTAAGAGAGGGGCCCAAGGGGGGATTTACCCATGTATATTAATTCAAACCCACTTCCTAAAACTATTGTTGGTGTATGAACCTTCTAATTTCCGATTGAGTGTTCCCAAATCCAATCATTAAACACATGTAAGAGGGTTGGTGTGAAAATTTTCATCCCATAGTTATGAGAGCAACGTGGTTGAGTACAATCAACATTGGGGAGTGTGAGAGTCAACTTGCATGGGGAAAAAGGAAATTTTTATGGGAAAGGAAAGCAGTTTTTACATGCAGATTTCGGGATAGCAAGAGAGAGCAAAGTGTTGGAACTTGGAGGCAACAATGATGGACATGTTCGTAGTTGTTTGAAACTATTGAAAAATGAAGAAGCAAGTTGTTAGGCTTTCAAAAGAACCAAGTTGTCAGGCACGAAGAGTGAACTCTTTTATGTCTGTTGCAATGGAGCAACAAGCTTGTTGTTGTTGTGTTTCCTGGTAGTTTTCCTAACAGTGAGCTCCCTTGAGTTTCCCAGTAGTGATATTCCTAGTTACATGTGCCAGAGAGACCCTGATAAATGAATGGGATGCCCGATGGAATGAGAGAAGTGAAGGGGTACATTCCTTGGGTTGGGTAGGTCAAGAGGAAGAGAGTTGGACAAAATTCAGGATAATTGTAAGAGAATATCAATGGATTGTGGGATTATCTGAGCTGTGAGTGGACAGTGAGAGATTCCCTTCTTTTGTGGATTCCTAGCCCTAGCTCATGGGTGACTTGTTGTTGAGATCTAGAACAATGAGTCTATGGTTGGGTGGAGCATACGTCCCAAGTAGTTGGTCACACAAATGTTATGAAAAGATAAGTGTTTATCTATGCTCTATGTTAGTTTATGAGCCAAATAATTGTGTTTTAACTCTATGTATGTGAATGGTTTATATGTTGTTGTGAATGAGTTTATTAATTGCATTCTTGTTTATTTCAGCATGTTGTAGTTGCATTTAAATTAATGGTATCATAATGGTTAATTTGTGTATTCAAGTAGCTGGTAAGCTACATGATTAGTTAGCATATTTTTATTTTTATTTTTATGTGTAATTTGCACGTATTGTTCCTCAGTTAAGTTGGGGGACATTACAAATTGGTATCAAAGCTCAAGGTTCAACACTGAGGTTGTATGGACCAACATTTGTGTGAATTTGGTAGAAATTCATTGTTGCAAAGTTTCACCTATGGCGAATTTGGGGAAAATTGTGAAAACGGAGTGGGATCTCCAAAAATTTATGAGCAATTCAGGTCGAAATTGCCCTCAAAAATGTCTAAGGTGATCGTGAGTGTCAATCTACAGGTTGAAAGGTTTTAATTCGACTTGGAAGGTTGAAATTTATGTTTTAATGGCGACCGGAGAAGTTGGGAGAGTTTGATGGATCAACGGTCTAGATTGCGTTTGGTTTTTAGATCAACGACCCATATTCATCCTAGATTGATCAAAAACTTATAAGTTTTTGAGTTAGGAAAAATGGAGCAGATCAATGATCAAGATCCATTTTTGAGTTTGGAAAAATGGAGCAGATCGATGGTCGACATCCATTTTTGAAGTTTGGAAAAATGAGGCAGATCAATGGTCGAGATCAATTTTTGGATTTGAAAAAATGGAGTAAATTGACGGTTAAGATTTGTTTTCGGAGTTGGCATAATAGCACAGATCGACTGTCGAGACTCATCGGTGGAGTTGGGAGAAGTATGGTGAATCAACAGTCAAGATCATTTTGAATTGGAGATCGAAAACCTATATTCATCTTGGATTTTGATTGAAAATTACTAAGTGTCAGAGTTCGACAAAATTCATGAATGAATTTAATTCACCAAAAGAAATTGTTGATCGTTAGTGGTTGGGTTGGTGAAATCGATGAAGTGTTTCATCCGACCAAGAGAAATTCGCAATCGTCGATGGTCGGGTCGAAAAATTGGTGAAGTGTTTCATTCAACCAAGAGAAATCGTCGATCATTGATGGTCAGGTCGACAAAATCGACGAAATGTTTCAATCGACCAAACGAAATAGTCGATCATCGAAGGTTGGGTCGGTCGAATCGACAAATTGTTTCATTCATCCAAATGAAATTGTTGATTGTCGATGAAGGGAAAGAGGTAGATGAGGTGTCATGCCATGTCAACATCCATGTGTCATGACATGCTAGCATCCACATGTCATGCCACATCATCTTCCACATGCCTCGCCACATCATCGCCCATATGTCATGCCATGTCAACCAAGGAGATCATTGATCACCGATGGTCGGGTCGACAGAATCAGTGAGGTGATTTCTTCATCAAGAGAAATCATCGATCGTCGATGGAGCAATCAGGGTTTAGCGAAATTTGTGAATAAGTTTGGGTTGCCAAGGAAAATCATCGATCGTTGATAGGGTTTCGGATGTTGGAGAATCAATGGTCCAAATTTCTTTCGAGTTGGCGATCAACGATGGAGATTCATCCATGTGCTTGGAAAAAATTTAGTATATTAACGATGGATATTACCCCCGATTTTGAGATCAACAACTCAGATTAAAATATTGTTACAACAGTAAAATAGTCATTATTTTACAAAAGTTTTATAGTTTTGAGGCCATCAAGTTGTGGAGGAATTTTGAGGCCCTAATGACATTTTTAGGTAGTCGAAATCGAGAGAACTATGTGTACATTTGGTATATAGTCTCTAATTCTTAAAATGAAAGGACTCGGAAAGAACCATCCAATAAGCTATTATGAGCGCAAAACAGAGCAAGCATGAGGATGTTACAATTGAAACAGTACAAGGTATATTTTCGACACCAATTTACTTCCACAGGGAATAAATTCTTGCTCCGAAGTTAGTTTGGGACACATGAGCAGTTTGTGGAAAGATCATGGACCACAGACGACATCCATGGAAGTAGATTTGGAATCTAGGTACTGAAAATGTACAGGACGGGAGTGAAGACACATGTAGTATTAAAAGGGTAAAACTGAGAAAACAGTCTAAACTTTCGTAGACCATAACTATCATCTCAGAGCTCGGATTTGGAAAAATGAGCAGTAAATGGAAAGGTATTAAAGAGGAGAAACAATCTATCAACCTATAATTTTGAATTGAGCATTATAGTTTCTATGAAAAAATTCAACATTTAAAAAAAAAATTGATGAGTGGAAATTGCAACTTGAGAAGTTGTAACTTTTCTCTCGTAACTCAGAATGAGGCATGAGTATAACCATTAGAGAGTTGTTTCATAGAGGAATTGGTCTAAATAATAAAAATGAGATTTCAATGCATCCATAATCCTCATAAATGTAGTTTAAAGGATGACCTATAATCTAATTTGTAAAATATTTTATATTATGCATAACTCTAACAACAATTGTTGCATGCACATTTCTTGCATAACTAGAGGTACAGAAGGGAAGATTTATTTCCCATATGAGGACTAGAGATATGGAATATACCCAATGATATTACAACCAAGAGAAGGAGAGCAGAGGTCTACATGTCAGCATAGGAAGTGTTGAGACAGAGTCCAATGGAAGAAGAGGCAGAGAGGAGCTTGTGGAGCTGGCTAACACTATGAGAACCCTGTAGAGAGAAGTACAAATCTATAAGGAAGATAATGAGAAGATTAGGAAAGCTCGGGAGGAGATAATTCAGATTATGAATATGCTATAGAAGAAATCCAATAAATACTCTGGCACAAAGCAAGCAACTAGTGCTAGACAAGTGGCATCATCCAAATCCCATAGCAAAAGGGATGATCATAGGAATGACAAACAATCAAGAAGTATAAGCAGGAATCATCATTCCCTAGAGTAATACACTAGAAGATATCATGCATGTTCATGGTTAGGGAGCAGCCCAAGTGTGTCTCCTATTAAGAGGCACAAATGAAGGCTTGAGTCAGACATATTGCAAAGTGAACCTAGGAAAATCAAGCCACCGACTTTCAATGGTGAGCATAGAAAGGGAGAAGAGGTTGAAGCATGGCTATTGGAAATGAAGAAATATTTCCAGCTGCATGATTAACCTTCAAGGGTAGTAACAAAAATTGCAACCTACCACCTGCAAGGAAAAGCTGCCATGTGGTGGGATCAGGTTAAGCAAGCTAAGCACCTTAATGAGAATAAGGTCTCATGGAGAAAGTTAAAAGAATATTTCTAAGAGAAATATTTGTCACAACAATACTATGAAAAGCAGATGAAAGAGTTATTTGAACTCAAGTTGGGAAGCATGCCAATGGATGAATATGAAAAGAGGTTCTTTGAATTGTTGAAGTATGTGGGCTTCGTAAAGGATGAAAAAGTCAAAATCCAAATATTTTTGAGTGGGTTACCTTCCTTCTATAGTGACAAGATACAACATGATAACCCCAAGACTTTGAAGGAGGCTATAAGGAGAGCAAAACACCTTTATGAGCATAGCAGAGGAACGATGGTCTTCCAAAAATCTTGGAAAGACGAGATGAAAGGAAAGAGGGATCAAAGGCATACATGTTTTAAGCCACCCTTTTTCAAAAATAACTCCCAAGCAAATTAGCAAGGAAAATCAACCCAAAATGAACACGGGATGGAAAATTCATTTGGGAAAASGCCAAGACAACAACCCATGAAGTGTTGGGGATGTGAAGGAGATCACTTGTACAGGGATTGCCCTCACAAAGGTGAAAGAATGAAGGYTATCCAAAATATTCAGGGGGATGAAACGGTGGAAGACATGGGTRGAAACATTCCAAGGATTTATATAGCCTTAAACAACAAGCAAGCAGAGTATCAGTCCCCCGTGATTGAAGTGGAAGGTAAGATTGACAACCAACCCATAACAATTTTAATTGATTASGGAGCTAGCCATAGTTACACAAACTCTAACATTGTTGAAATATTTCACTTACAAAGAAGTAAGCATGAGAAATATTAGTTAGTTCAGTTAGCCATAGGGGCTAAGAGGAAAATCAATAAGTTAGTTAAGGATTGTCCAATAGACATGAATGGACTCAACACAAAGGTGGATGTGAACATCATACCATCGGATTCATATGATTGTCTAATTGGCATGGATTGGTTGGAAAAACACCATGTTATCCTAGAATGTTAGAACAATACAATCACTTATCTTGATGAGGAAGGACAACAAGGCAAGATTCAAGGCATTCCAAGAGTTGTAGTTGTTAGAGAAGTTTTATCTATGCAATTGAAAAAGAGTTTCAAGATGGGATGTCAAATTTTCACAACCCATATGGAAGAGGCAGCCAAAGATCAAATGTGAAGCATTGAAGACCATCCAGTCTTGAAGGATTTTGGAGATGTTTTTGGGGAGATTCCAGGATTGTCACCAAAGAGAGACATTGATTTCTCTATTGATTTGGTGATAGGAGCTACCCAATGTCCAAGACACCTTATAGAATGGGCATACCATAATTGAAAGAGTTGTAGATGCAGCTTGACGAGTTTTTAAAGAAGGGTTATATACGCCCAAGTGTGTCACCTTGGTGAGCCCCATTGCTTTTTGTGAAGAAAAAAGACGGAACCTCAAGGTTGTGTATTGATTTCATACAACTGAATAAGTTCACCATAAAGAACAAATATCCTATGTCAAGGATTGATGATATATTTGATCAGTTGAAAGGTGAAAGAATCTTTTCTAAGATTCACTTGAGGTCGGTTTATCCTTGAGTGAGGATAAAGGAAGAAGATATCAACAAGACAACGTTTAGAGCAAGATATGGGCATTATGAATTTACGATAGTGCCATTTGGGCTATCAAATGCCCCAATAGTTTTCATGTGCCTAATGAATAGAGTGTTCGGGGAACACCTAGACAAGTTTGTGATTTTGTTTATAGATGATATACTCATCTACTAAAAAACAAAAAAAGAATATGAGCAACATTTAAGAATGGTGTTATGAGATTTAAGAGAGCACAAATTGTATGTCGAGCTAAGTAAATGCATCTTTTATCAAAAGAAGATTTATTACTTGGGGCACATTATTTCAGCAGATGGAATAGCGGTGGATCACGAGAATATAGACACCATTAGAGGATGGACAACCCCAAGAAATGTCATAGAGGAAAGATCATTCATGGGTGTTGTAGGTTATTATAGAAGATTCATAAAAGGATTCTCAAAGATTGTAATCCTAATCACTTCTTTGCAAAAGAAAGGAGTGAAATTTGAATGGACTTCCGAGTGTGAAGAGAGCTTTCAGTAGCCGAAAGACATTTTGACAAGTCCGTCAATATTAAAGATTGTAAATTTGGATGAAAATTTTGTGGTGTGCACTTATGCATGCAAGGAAGGGCTCAGTGAAGTCCTCGCTCAAAAGGATCATGTGGTATGCTATGAGTCTCAGAAATTAAAAGAGCATGAGAAGAATTATGCTACCCATGACCTAGAATTGGCAGCCATTATTCATGCACTAAAAATGTAGAGACATTACCTCATGGCGAGGAAATTTGAGCTAAGGACATACCATGGTGGTCTAAAAAAAATGTTTGGATAGCCCATATTAAATGGCATACAAACTAGATGGTTGGAATTCCTTAGTGAATATGACTTTGAAATTAAGCACATCGTAGGCAAGGATAATCAAGTGGTTGATGCACTTAGCAGAAGCACACATGAGATGCATATTGCAACCATCAGCATGTACATGACTGATCTGAAAAATAAAATCATTCAAGCAGCAAACTCATATCAACATTATTTGTAGATAAAATAAACATTACAACAAGGCAATTTGTAGCAAAAATTTAAATATTATGAGTTGAAATAAGATGGAATCCTCGTGTACAGAGGCAAAGTGTACGTGCCAAATTCTAGGGAGCTAAAAAATATAGTGCTGAGAGAAATGCACAATGTGCCATATGTTGGGCACCCGGGATATCAAAATTCAATTGCAATTGTAAGAAGCCAATACTTTTGGCCCAAAATGAAGAAAGAAGTGGTTGAATACATATTCAGGTGCCTAGAATGTTAGAAGGTAAAGACTGAACAGAGACATCCAACTAGATTGTTACAACCATTTCCCATTTTAAAGTGCAATTGGGAAGTAGTTACAATTGATTTTATTACAAAGTTGCCCATAATAGTGAAGCAACATGATTCCATCATGGTAGTGGTGGATAAATTGACTAAGGTTGCACATTTTATTCCAATGAAGACAACTCACAAGGCATCCAATATTGCAGAAATCTACATGAAAGAAGTTGTGTTAGGGACCTAAACTCCCTAATCCATCACTTAGATAGAATAAGGGTACGGTCTAGCCTCCTTAGTTGGTGCCCTGAGATATTGGGCCAAGTACTATTGTTCGACCCCGCACGTATATCAGAGAGCTATAGCATAAGTCAAACCCTTGTCTGTAGGAACCCTGAAAACCCTAACCTTTGGGATGGAAACAGAATGGAAAAGGAACGGGCAAGATCTATTTCCATGTAACCTTGCCTCCTACACTCTAGTTGAGAAATTACTACACATTTTTTCCTGTTAAGAATTTCGATATTTCGACACTATAGTATTATTCAAATCGGAGTATAACTCCACACGAGTTAAAAAAAAAAGTATGGGGCTTGCTCACCCCCTTATTTGGGACCTAACTCATTGGATTCCCCTTTTTTCCATGATCACTGTGATACATATCATTTTTATCCTTTTTTTAACCCCATGGACCCATACCCTTCTCGACACCCTTATTTCCCACTTATCCCATGGCTCCCACCCACCAAAAAGAAAAAAATCATAAGTTGAGTACTGACCTTGCTTCCCTTTCAGACCAAAGTGAATAATGACATTCTTTCCCTTCATGCTAAAATGGACCACAACAAAGACCAACTTAGTATCCAAATTGTTGAAGTCGCTACCACTCTCCAATAATTCATGAACAAATTCCAGGGTCCTTCCTCTTCAGACCCACCTCTCTATATTGAAGGTGTTGAATTCAACCAGCCTTTGCACTCTCATTCCAACTCCCTACCTCGTGACCCTTGTCTTCCCAGAGTCGAGGTGAACAAATTTAATGGCTGGGATCCACAAACCTGGGTTACTCATATGGAACATTATTTCTCCCTGCATGGAATTACTGATGAATTGACCAAGCTTTGTTACATAATTCTCTATTTGGATTTGGAATAGTGTCAATTGTGGGAATGGTGTAAAAATGCACACCAAGGGTATGTTGCTTGGACACAGTTTGTTGATGAGTTGTATGAATGCTTTGACACAGACACCCACCATTTAGGACATCTAACCAAGTTGAAAGAGTATGACACATTGGAAGATTTTATTCTTTCCTTTGAGCACTTGGCTTTTCGAACGGAAGGCATGCCAGATGCCCTTTTCCATGAATGCTTTATTAGTGGCGTCAAGGATGAAATCAGAGCCCAGCTCCTCATGACTCACCCCTAGATTTGGTTGGAATCAACTAAATGTGTCAATGAGGCACAACAGGTCATATTGGCCCAGAGCAGAAAACTTGTTTTTGTTCCTTGCTCTAAACCCACCACTCTTGCCCCTCAGGCCCCTCCTCTCAAGGTCCATAAATTAACACAGGTGGAAATAGTTGAACGCCAACTCAAGGGTCTTTGCTATAATTGTGATGGTAAATACTTTTTCAAGCACAAGTGTAAAGAACATAAACTTTTTACGGCCATTTCAGAGGATGTTTTTGATGAAGAGGTTGAGGTTTCACCTAAAGTAGAGCTACCCAAGATAGATGATCCCACGCCACCCTATGATCCTCCCAAAGTCGAACCATTAATTTTATTGAATTCTCTCATGGGATTTTCTTCTCCCCAAATCCTCAAATTGATTGGTTACATTAAGCACATGAAGGTCATCATCCTAGTTGACAATGGCAACACTCATAATTTTATTCATCGCCACCTTGCCTAAGAAATCAATTGTTATATCTGTGTTGTCAACAATTTTCAGATCATGATTGCCAATGGTGGTTAAATGAAATGTGGGGGGCCTTGTGAAAATGTGCGCATACAAATTGGTCAATACAACTTKGAATCTCACATGTTTGCTATTGACATGGGTGGTTGTGACATTATTCTGGGTGTTGAATGGCTATGCACTCTTGGCCCCATCACCATGGATTTTAARGAGTTGACCATGMAATTCCACTGGGAAGGACAACAATATAAATTCAAAGGCATTCCAAGAGGCTCTCTGAAGATCATCAGTTCCCACCGCATGGAAAAGTTACTCAAAAAAGGTCATTTTGGTATCATWGCCCAATTCCATGCCATTCAAGTAGTTAAAACTCCCTTTGTGCACCYCGACCTTCAATCTATCCTCTCCCAACATCCCCATGTTTTCCAAACTCCYCTAGGCCTTYCCCCCTCCTGAGACACCCATGACTATTCCATTCCTTTAATCCCTGACATTCTTTCTCCCAATGTTCACCCTTATCGTCATCCCTTTTCTCAAAAGAATGAAACCGAGAAAATTGTCCAAGAATTGTTGGAAGCGAATGTTATCCGTCCCAATTTCAGCCCCTATTCTTCCCCTGTAGCCATGGTCATCAAGAAGGAAGGAACTTGGCGCATGTGTCATGACTTTCATGCCCTCAACAAACTTGCCATCAAGGACAAATTTCCCATTCCTATCATAGATGACCTTCTGGATGAACTCAATGGGGCTCAATACTTTACCAAACTTGACGTTTGTTTTTGCTACCACCAGACATGTATGAAAGAGGAAGACATTCCGAGGACTACCTTTCACACTCACGAGGGCCACTATGAGTTCTTGGTCATGCCCTTTGTTCTTTGCAATGCAGCCTCCACTTTTCAAAGTCTCATGAATCATGTTTTTCGTCCTTTCCTCCGTCACTTCGTGTTAGTTTTCTTTGATGATATTCTCATCTATAGAAAAACATGGAAGCTCATCTCACTCATCTAGATCAAGTTCTCCATCTTCTCTCTGAGCACAATTTTTTTCTCAAACAATCTAAACGTGCTTTTGGTGCCTCTGAAGTTGAGTACTTGGATTATATTGTTGGCAAGGATGGTGTAAGGGTGGATCTTAAGAAAATTGAAGTACGGAATTGGCCTCGCCCTAAAACTCTTAAAAGTTTGCGTCTTTTCTTAGGTTTAACGGGCTATTATCACAAGTTTGTTTATAATTATGGAAAAATTGCAACTCCTCTAACAACTCTCCTTAAAAATAATGCTTTCAGTTAGACTCCAATCGCGTACCAATCCTTCCAGGTCTTGAAAGAAGTTATGTGCAGTACTCATGTATCAGCACTACCTAATTTCACCAAGACATTTGTTTTGGAATTTGATGCATCTGAGAGAGGAATCAGAGCAATCCTCGTGCAATAAGGACAACCTTTGGCTTTCACCAACAAACAATTGTCGGAGTGACATTTGGGCCAATCGACCTATGAAAAGGAGATTATGGACATTTTTCATGCAGTGGATCTCTAGCACCCTGATCTATTGGGAAGATGCTTCCAAATTAAAATGGATCATCAAAGCCTCAAGTAATTCCTGAAACAAAGAATTTCATCCTCGGAGCAACAAAAATGGACGACCAAGTTGTTTGGATATGATTATGAGATTATTTACAAAAATGGAAAAGAAAATGTGGTGGTTGATGCTCTTTCCATAAAATATGAAGACGAAGGATCCCTCTTTTCCCTCTCATTCATTGTCGTCGACTGGCTTTAGGTTGTTTTCTAGGAATGGTTGCAAGACACAAAATTTCCAGCCTAATCTAAAAACTGCAACAAGATCCACAAGCTACTCTAGGGTAGTCTTGGCACAATGAAGAGTTTCACTATAAAGGTCGCTTGTATTTAAGCAAACAGTTGGCCCTTAAATCCACGATGCTCTCTGAGTTTCATGCTTCACCTACAGTGGGCCATTCAGGCTTTACCAAAACTTATGAATGGATCAAACACTTTTTCTTCTCAGAAGGTATGAAATAGGGCATCCGCACCTTTGTTGTTGAATGTGATATCTATCAACGTAATAAAGGCAAGACTGTAAAAACCTCCTGGCACACTCCAACTGCTTCCTCTTCCACCTACTATTTGGATGGATATTTCTATGGATTTCATTGTTGGCCTACCCAAATCAGGCAATAAGTCAGTCATCATGGTGGTCGTTGATCATCTTTCCAAATATGCTCATTCGTGCGCTCTTCAACACCCATTTGTTGAATTTTCAATGAGCTATGGCTCATGGATTTACTTTAAATTTTATGTTTAGTGTTTACTTGAACCATAACTACTGCAACAAACCAAGATTACAAGAAGAATAACCATGCACAAGAATTCAAGAAGTATCATGGGAAACCCTTCTCAACAAGGGAAGAAAACCCAGCCAATCCTTTGCTATATTCTTTAAGAGAAATACCTCCCACACCATCACCAAACCTAGCACACAAGAGGGTGTTGTAATTTTCATAATTTCATACCACAACTTCTGAAATCATGAGATGACACAATGTTAAGTGTGTTTCATCAATGGGGATTTACCTTTATTTATATAAGACTTATCACATCAAATGATGTCTCTATTGGCACAATAGGGTTGACCTCAATAACTCAAAATATAATTAATAATTATCATATTAATTATCTTTTAAATTAAGGTGGGATTGACCTGTACCCTTTACATAACAAATAGGGTTACAGGTAAGTCTGACTCTCGAACAATATATCAAGGGATCTCATACACCCACTAGTGCTCAACCACTAGGGGCACATCCATCTTTACTCAGCCACGGGGATGTCTCTCTATCTCACTGCGTCTCACGGGAGAACCACACTCACTAGTGCTCAACCGCTAAGATCCCGTTCACCTGTGCTCATCCACAGGCATGTCCAACTCAACAGATCTTCTTTCTCATTGCGTTACATGGGAGGGGTTATATGGAGTTCATCATCTCAACTCTCTACTTAGAGGAGGTTAATACATCGTTTCATCTCTGTCTCAGAACGATGCACCCAGCTCATGGGATTTTCCACGCGTTCACCTATGCTCAGCCACATGCACGTCCAACTCAACAGATCTTCTTTCTTACTGCGTTACACAGGAGAATAATCTGGAGTATCATCTCAACTCTTTGCACAGAGGAGGCCATCACAATGTTCCAATTCTGTCTCAAATAGGAACCACACACCCAACTTAGGGGCTCTCTCTCATGTCTGTGTTCTAGAGGATGTCTCACACAGTTGTAATCATCAACACTCCCTCTCAGCTAGGGAGGCATTCTCCACCAAGCCAAGTCTCTCATGTAAATACTCAAACTTTGTCTTGGCAAGCAATTTGATGAAAATATATGTGATCTTCTCATGGGTAGGAAGATATTGCACGTGTATTGTCTTCCTCTGCACCATGTCTTTGATACAGTGATATTTTATCTCAATGTGTTTTGAACACAGGCTTCTCAAAGAGGTTCACACAACTCTGGTTATAATAATAGAATCCATCTCATGATCAAATAAATATGTCAGAGTCTTGCGAAGCCACACTGCTTCGCGGACTGCCATACTCAATGCTATATGCTCTGCTTCTGCAGTACTCAAGGCCACGTGGCTTTGTTTCCTGTTGCACCAGAAAACCATGGTAAACCCAAAGGAAAAACAACAACCAGATGTGCTCTTCCGATCCACTATACTCTCTGCCCAATCTGTATCGGCATATCCCTGCAAGCTCAAGTCCATGATAGAGGCATATCTCAGGCCATATCCAATTGTGCCTCATATATATCTGAATACTTGTTTTACTGTTATCTCGTGAGTCTGTCTCGGCTGACTCATGAATTGACTAAGTACATTCACTGCATAGCATGAATCAGGTCTGGTGTTAACAAGATACATTAGTGATCCAATCAGTCGTGGATCAATCTCATCTAAATCATCATCATTCATTTTCTTCAAATCCATCACGATCGGTGCAAGCATGGATTTGCATTTTGTCATACTGAACTTCTTTACTATTCCCACTGTATATTTTCCTTGACTCAGAAAAATCTCATTAGTCCTCAGTCATACTTCTTGTCCCAAGAAGTAGTGCATCATATCCAGATCCTTCATCTCGAAATCAAAAGGCAAAGCTTACTTGTATCCAACAACAAGGCTTCCTAAATAAGTCATCAAAATCAGGCTCTCGTCACCAACAATGTAATAGTATAGGTTTGGATTAGCAACACTCTTGTTGAAACCCAAACTTATCAAGAATCCATCTATCTGATGTAGTTTCCAACTCATGGATGGTATTACATATGGAAGTGCATCGAGCTATTGGATCAATATGTCTCAACATAGTTCACTCCCTATGCTTGTGAGAATCCTCTGACTACAAGTCTCGTTTTGTATTTTTCGACACTTCCATCAGCTGCATGTATTTCTGCCTCTTGCAGAGTTTGTCAAGCCTAGACAGGCCTTTTATGGCCTATTGTAAAGTCCCTGGGAATATCAATTGGAACAACTGGATAAACTGTATCAATGGCTATCTTCCTCTGGACTGTTGAAGAGGAAGAAGGTAATTTCTCTCTTTCTCAATTAGTTTGACTCCTTCTGAGTCAAGTGACTCCCTCTAAGTTCTGAAGGATAAGCATCTTCCTTTTTTTTAACCTGCCTGGAACAAGAAAACAAACGAAAGGAAACAAGACAAGAATATCTCCTAGAGGAGATTCATGAGTACATCTCTAGAATAAAAAAAATTACGGATTGTTGTCACAACTACAATACCTATTTGTAATGTAGCAACCTTAGTAATGTAGTTTAGATTCATGCTTAATTAAAAACAATCAAACCTGGAGTCTTCACTTCCAGTGTGTTGTTCTTTTGAATGCACTGAGACCTCTTTGGGTCCATGATTGCACCAAGGGTTCCTTCCTCCTACAAGTACCCTTATGAAAATGATGCAAATAATATATATACAAGTGCATACCTCAGAGTGTACACCAATGGAGGTTCTGCTTGGTTGTCATAGACTAGAAGGCACATTATGTTGTTGTAGCTTCCTATGGCCACCTGCCACTGCTACAAACTTGATTGCCCCTATAGCCACTTTGTACTATACAAGTCTTTGCATCAAATTTGTAGCTCAAGACTATAATCAAGGCTTTATTGTTGTTTGTAGATGACATAAGTAATAATGAGAAACTCCTTGTTGTCAACCAATGTATTGATTGTCTGAAATACCCTTGAGCTGCTAGCACAAATATTTAAGACCAAACACCTCAAGCAATCATTGATGTTGTCTTTCGAATCTGGTCCACGCTTCTCTCCTACAAGCAACTCTAGATGAAGTGTTTTCCAAAGTGATATATGCCCACGATAGTCTAGTGTAACCTGAACTTTGAATTTCCTTTCAACAAACAATACTTCTCTATCATCAAATATAGTTACACCAGACATTTCTTTTGGTGGAACTACTTTCAACAATTTTTATTGTAATAGTGTGTTCATTTTAGTCAAGGGTAGCTCTTTCTCTTCTTTTAGCAAGCATTGTTTGCTTACCAATATTTTCAATGCACTTAAGAAAGAAATTCTAATTTTCCATGGAGAGAACTTCAAGAGTAGATGGAACATCATAGGCAAGACATCAACAACATCCTTCTATAATTGTTGGGATATACACCAGCACCACCATTAAATACTTGCATTAGTATATGACATCAAAAGATGATAGTATGGAGTTATAGGACAACAGAGATATAACTCAGAAATTTGACTTGTCCACAGGTCTTCGTAACTGTGTTGTCACAGTTCTGTAATGTCACTTAAATAACCCTTAAAAACTACCCAAAATTTCCTCTTAACTCTGCTCAGATATGTACCTCATATCTGTGAACGAATTTGCCTCGGGACTGACAAATGATGGCTCCCTCACAATATGCAATTATTTTTATGGATGCGGCAGACTCAACCAAGTATGTGGACATGTTTTAGGGTCCCTGTCATGGGGGTTCTCCTGTTTGTAGCAGCCTTACATTTCACCTCGAAAAATCTGGATGCTACCTCAGTTTTTTGGGTTGAGGCAGCCTTAATTTTCACCTTAGAAAGGGTCTGACCCTTCTTCATTAAGTGTTTGTTGTTAGGGTCTTTCTGCGACAGCTTTAGAGGGGCCCCTCCCTTGTTGCAGTCTCCTCTTAGGGTCTTCAACAGGGCTCTCCCTTACGGTGGTCTCCTCTTAGGGTCTTCAATAGGGCTCTCCCTTACTGTGGTCTCCTCTTAGGGTCTTCAACGTGGCTCTCACTTGTTGCGGTCTCCTCGTAGGTCTGGTCTCAACATTTACCTCATAATTAAGGAGAGGTCTGCCTTTCTTCCTTCATACCACAGGGATCTTTCTTTTGGGCTTCGACAGCCTTAGAGGCCTACGGTCGACCTCTTCTTTACCACAGACAATTAAGGGAGGTCCGTCCTTCTTTTCTTTATGCCAGCAGTAAGGTCTACTTCCATGGTTGCCTTCCTTTTTTACTATGCACATGATCATCTTCAAGCCTGCTCTGATCCCATGCTGAATTTTCAATGAGCTATGGCTCATGGATTTACTTTAAATTTTCTATTTAGTTTTTTACTTGAACCATAACTACTACAGCAAACCAAGATCACAAGAAGAATAACCATGCATAAGAACTCAAGAAGTATCCTGGGAAACCCTTCTCAACAAGGGAAGAAAACCTAGCCAATCCTTTTCTATATTCTTCAAGAGAAAGACCTCCCACACCATCACCAAACCTAGCACACAAGAGGGTGTTGTAATTTTCATAATTTTAGACCACAACTTCTGAAATCATGAGATGACACAATGTTAAGTGTGTTTCCTCAATGGGGATTCACCTTTATTTATATAATACTTATCATATCAAATGATGTGTCTATTGGCACAATAGGGCTGACCTCAATAAATCAAAATATAATTAATAATTATCATATTAATTATCTTTTACATTAATTATCTTTTACATTAAGGTGGGGCCGACCTGTACCCTTTACATACCAAATAGGGTTACAGGTAAGTCCGACTCTTGAACAATATAGCAAGGGATCTCATACCCCCACTGGTGCTCAGCCATTAGGGGCAAATCCATCTGTGATCAGCCACATGGATGTCTCTCTATCTCACTGTGTCTCACAGAAGAACCACACTCACTAGTGCTCAGCCACTAGGATCACGTTCACCTATGCTCATCCATAGGCATGTCCAACTTAGTAGATATTCTTTCTCACTGCATTACACAAGAGGGTCATCTAGAGTTCATCATCTCAACTCTTTGCTCAGAGGAGGCTAATACATCATTTCATCTCTATCTCAAAACGATGCACCCTACTCATTAGCTTTTCCACACGTTCACCTGTGCTCAACCACAGGTACGTCCAACTCAACAGATCTTCTTTCTTACTGCGTTACATAGGAGAATCATCTAGAGTATCATCTCAACTATTTGCATAGAGGAGGCCAGCACAACGTTCCATTTCTATCTCAGATAGGAACCACACACCCAACTCATGGGCTCTCCATCAGGTCTGTGTTCTAGAGGATGTCTCACACAGTTGTAATCATCAATACCATTCACAACATCCATCGTGGCTCAAATTTGTATGGATAATATCTTGAAACTCCATGGAATGCCTCATTTGATTGTTTTTTAGAGTGATCCAACTTTTACCAGCAATTTCTTGCAAGAATTATTCAGGCTTAGCCAATGCATCTTAGCACAACCTATCGTCCCCATACTGATGGCCAAGTGGAAGTAGTTAACAAGTGTTTGGAAACCTATTTGAGGTGTTTTGCGTCAAACCGACAACATCAGTAGGTTTAATGGTTACCCCTAGCTGAATGGTGGTACAATACCTCTTTCCATATTGCCACTCGCATGACCCCTTTTGAAGCATTATATGGACAAAAGCCACCATCGGTTCTCCCATATATTTCGAGTGTCTCCAAGGTTCAGGAGGTTGACCACAATCTTACAATCTGCATGAACGTTATCTATAGTCTTAAAGAGAATTTGGTCATGGCTCAAAACTGCATGAAGCAATAAGGAGATCAAATTCGTTTTGAACGTAAATTTGTTGAAGGGGACTAGGTGTTTCTCTGCCTACAACCATAGAAGCAGACTTCACTCAAATCTCAACAATGTCAGAAACTTGACCCCAAATTTTATGGTCCTTATATTGTTCTCAAATGTGTGGGGTTGGTGTCCTATCAATTAGCATTGCCCAGACACTACAAGCTACAATTGGTTTTCCATGTCTCATTCCCGAAGAAAGTGATTGGCACCAAGTGCCACACCCAGACCATCCTACCAGAATTGGATGAAGAAGGTTCCATTTGGTTGCAGCCACAAGCGGTATTGGACCAATGAGAGCATCGTCTCCATGAACACACCATCCAAGAAGTTTTAGTCCAATGGAAAGATTATCCACCTGAAGATGCCACCTGGGATCCAGCTACCATTTTGTAGAAGTTTCCTCATCTTAAGCCTTGAGGACAAGGCTTTTTCAAGGGGGGGTAGGGGGCATGTTAGGGACCTAAACTCCCTAACCCCTCACTTAGATAGAATAATATTTTTTCCATGTAATAACAAATGACATTAGTTAATAAGGCCTATTGAATAATGTGTTTTCCACGTAATAAAGGTTGACATTAGTTAATAAGGCCTATTGAATAAATGTGAACAAGTCAATGTAAGAATACCTAATAGAAGCTTTCGCTTCTAGAAAGATATTCCTCTAGAATGTTCTTTAGAAGATAGAATACTATAAATAAGAGTAGGAGGCATGATAAAACTTGTCTTGAGAATTATTGTAATAGAGCGTTGCTCTGCTAGAGGTTGCCCCCTCGAAGAGACAAGTGAACATTGCTCCCTATCAATAAAGGTATCATTATCTGATTGTGGTTCTCTACATTTTGTTGTTCAGTGGTAATTTTTCTGCACTATTTATGTCTTTTGTTTAATATAATAGATCTGGTACCTTACAAGTTTCCATGCTACATGGAGTGCCCAAGACAATAATTTCAGACATATATCCCAAGTTTACATTCAATATTTGGAAAGGTTTGTTCAAAGGCTTTGGGATGAATTTAAATCTCAGTACAACATATCACCTAAAATCAAATGGGCAAACAGAGAGGACAAACAAAATAATTGAAGACATGCTCAGAATGTATGTGATGGACCAGCCATCCAAGTGGGAAGACTGTGTCCACGTAGTTGAATTTGTTCACAATAATAGGTATCAAGCCTCATTAAAAATGAGCATGTTTGAAGCATTCTATGGAAGGTGTAACACACAAGTAAGTTGGGATAACCCAACAGACAGAGCCGTTATTGGGCCATATTTGCTAGAAGAAATGGAAGAGAAGATGGTGAAGATCGGGCATAACTTAAAGGCTTCCCAAGATAGGCAGAAAAAGTTATACATAAAAGAACATGTTTTTCAGAGATTTTAAAGTGGGCAAACAAGTATTTTTAAAAGTGAAAGTGGAGAGAAGTTTGTTAAGATTGGGTTGTTGCTTGAAGTTGGAAGTAAGATATTGTGGGCCTTTTGAAGTCCTAGAAAATATAGGTCCAGCTGCATGCATGGTAACATTGTCTGCATCCATGAGAGTGCATAATGTATTTCATGTGTTCTTATTAAAGAAAAATGTGTTTGACCCTAACCACATAATTGATTGGACTACGATCCAAGTGAAACATAAAGGAGATTTCTGGGTGGAACCAATGCACATCCTGGACCAGAAAGTCAAAGTGATTAGGAACAAAGCTATCAACTTGGTAAAGGTCCAATGGACTTGCTACAGTCCAGAAGATGCTACATGGGAGCACGAAGAAACCACACCGGAGGAGTACCAACAATTTGTTTTCAATTTTGAAGAAAACAAAATATAAGAATCCAAGACTTCATTTTGGGTAGATAGAATTTCGAAACCACATCTCAAAGTTTTCTCAGCCAACCTACATTGGGAGCCCTGATAAAAGAATGGTACAACCTGATGGACTGAGAAAAATGAAGGGGGTACATTCCTTGGGTCAACAAGTGCAGAGGAATAGGAAATTGTGGTTGGAATTGCTACTGGATTTGTGAAATTGTGGAATTTTATTTTTCTAAGTATTTTGATGTAAATTTTGTACATGTATATCAGCATAGTGTTGTGCACCGAGGACGATGCACAATTGTAGGGGACGGAAAATGTAAGGTCCCCGCTATAATCCCAAATTTAATTAATGCATAATGTAGATATGATCTGTGGATATGGCCAAGTGATGTAATACGGGGATTGTATATCTGAATTTAATAAATAAAATGTGATGTTGGTTGTTGGGGGATATAGACAGATATGGGGGATGAGTAATACACAAGAGAAGGGAGGGTTTAAGAGAATGTTTAAGAGAGGGGCCCAAGGGGGGAATTACCCATGTATATTAATTCAAAACCACTTCCTAAAATTATTGTTGGTGTATGAACCTTCTAATTTTTTTTATTAAGTGTTCCCAAATCCAATCAATAAACAAATGTAAGAGGGGTTGGTGTAAAAAGTCACATCCCATAGTTATGAGAGCATGGGCGTTGAGTACAATCAACATTGTGGAGTGTGAGAGTCAACTTGCATGGGGGAACATGAAATTCGTATGGGAAAGGAGAGCAATTTTTACATGTAGATTTTGGGACAACAAGGGAGAGAAGAGTGTTGGAACTCGGAGGCAACAATGGTGGGCATGTTCATAACTGTTTGGAGTTGTTGAAGATCAAATAAGAAAGTTGTTAGGCTTGTAGAAGAACCATGTTGTCAGGCATGAAGAGTGAACTCATGTGTGTGAGTTGCAATGAAACAACAAGCTTATTGTTGTTGTGTTACCTGGTAGTTTTCCTAACAGTAAGTTCCCTTGGGTTTCCCAGTAGTGAGATTCCTAGTTACATGTGCCAGAGAGACCCTGATAAAGGAATGGGATGATTGATTGATCCAAATGGATTTTGAAAGGATCAAAAATAAAAGTTCTCAAATGTTCAATAAAATAACATGATCGCGAAGTGCTCATCGCAAGCTTTCTGGTGGCGCAAACGGATCAAAAAACCGAGTCTACATGCAAAAGTTATCGCAATCTAAAGTTTGGGTCAAACATGTAAAAAGTCAATTGGTCAAGGGACACGTGGCATATTCAGCATGTGACACGTGGAAGCTTCTAAATTCAACAATTGGCAGCCATCAGGTGATGACATGTGGTATCACTAGGTCATAACAAGTGGCAAGGGTTCATGATGAGAAGTATCAAAGTTCTGATAGTCCATGTGACAAAAGATTGGCCAACCATGGGCTGACACATGGTCCAATCCAAGGGTGCCACATGTCACCATGGTCAAGGCCTTAAAAAGGTCAAATTTATATTGTTGGACTCCATGGGATTCAATCCCATGACCTGCCTCTTCAAATGACATAACCACTATGAGCTAGCGACAAAGGGCGAATTACTACTTTAGAGAAAAATCCCACTTTTCATAAATTTAAACTTAAGCACCTTTTCCAGCTAAGGGAGGTGCGCCCCTTAGAACTAGGCCACATGGCCCTCATATGACTACCGAAGGGGGGCACGCGTCCTAATTGGGGCTTAGGCATATTTTCTGCCAAATTTTGGGTTTTGACCTTATTTTAATGGATTTTTAGCTGATTTTTAGTGATTTTTGAGGATTTTTGGCCCTTTGAAGGGGATTTGAGCCCAATCTGAGGCCAGAAAGTTAGGGGGAAGTTGGATTTCGACCCCCAAATCAAAATTTATATAAACCATAGGTTTTTGAAAATCCAGACAAGTTCAGAACAGGAGAAATGTTGTAGAATTGTGAAGCCAAATACATTTTTTATGTAGGGAAGCCATCGAGGAGGGGAACTTTGCGGGCCAATTCCGGGAGCTACGCTCAACCATTTTCAATGTCGTTATTTGTGTTGGGTTCTTGAGGTCGAGCAGAACACATCCAGACTATTTTGTAATCCATTTGACATTTTTCTGATGTACTTTTGAGCATTGAACAGAAATAAGAAAGCCTCACCAACTAAGACAAAGGCCCGAAGACGTAGGCAATCTTGTCGAACTCCATTAACAAATTTGTTGTTATGGTTTGTTGGTTCTTTGTGCTTACTTTCATATCTACATTTCTTATTATGGATGCCATGATGTATCATTAATTTCCTTCTCTTTCTTCAATTCCTAATTGGTTAATGAACTCACGCTTTAAAGCTTAACCATTGTCTTAAAAGATCATTTTGGATCATTGATGGAAAGAGAGTAGTGAAGGGGTAAATTCCTTGGGTTGGGGAAGTCAAGAGGAAGTGAGCTGGAAGAAATTTAGGAGAGCCATGGGAGAATACCAGTGGGTTGTGGGATTATCTGAGTTGTGAGTGGACAATGAGAGACACCCTCTTTTGTGGATTCCTGGCCCCAGCTCGGGGATGATTTGTCATTGAGATCTGGAACAACGAGTCTATGGTTGGGTGGAACGTCTATCCCAAGAAGCTAGTCACGCAATTGTTCCGAAAATATAAGTGTTTATTTATGTTCTGTGTTGTTTTATGAGCCAAATTGTTGTGTTTTAACTTTGTGTACATGAATGGTTTCTATGTTGTTGTGAATCAGTTTATTAGCTTCATTCTTGTTTATTTCAACATGTTGTAGTTGCATTTGAGTTAATGGTATCAGAATGGTTAATCTATGTATTCATGTAGCTGGTAAGCTAAAGGATTAGTTAGCATAAATTCTTTTTATTTTTATGTGTATTTTGCATGTAATGTTCTTTAGTTAAGTTGGGGGACGTTACATTGTGGGCATGGTCAGATCTTGGATAAGAGAGAGTGGGGTATCATATCATGTTCCCATCTCTATTTAAGTGGGTAAGGTAGGCTAAAATCCTCTTGATCCTTTCAAATTCAAGTCTCATTGGTTGAAGGACCCATAATTTAGGGAGTTAGTTCAAAGGAAGCATATCCAGAGGCACTTGGAGGATTATATAATGTTTCAATTCAAATAATATTACAAGGATCAAGAGGAAAACCGTCAAGTGAGCCAAAGAGAAGTATACGGTTTGACGAGAATAATTGTTGACTATTGAAGATGACATTTAAAATATATGCTAATATAATATGAATGGAATTGTCAATGAGGAAAAGATGATCATTTTGAAACAGATGGAATCATCAAAGAAAGAGTTGCTACAATGGGAAGAACCGAAGTGGAGGCAAAAGAGTCGAGCTATTTGGTTAGCATTTCAAGAAGGGGATTTTCTATTAGGCCTCAAATATCTAGGTTTCCATTTAAGACCTAATGAGTATGGATATAGGGGTTGGTTGTGTTTATATAGAAAGATTGAGAGTGCCATTACTTCATCGTACACTAGATGGTTCTCCATTGGTGGTGGAGGCAATCTTGATCTACTAGCAACCCCTAGCATACATTGGTATTCCACGAAATTAGGAGAAAGATTTCAATTTTCTTTGCATTGAGAAGAATGAGAAGGAGAAGTTGGCATTAACAAGATGGAACAAACTAGCTAAACCAAATAAGGATGGAGGTTGGGGTCTAAAGAGCATCTTCCATTCTGTCAAGGCCCCGACTCCCAAAAGCTCACAGAAGATGTTAACTGGGGCAAGGTTATGGAAGGAAGTACTCATTTGGAAATACATCCATCCCTTATAATTGTTTCTTTTAATTCAAAGGATTGGAGTTTGTATTAAAAAATCACTATGGCCAAACTATATAACTAGATAATACAAAACTCGAGAAGGAATATCGAGACTTGCACTTATTTCCTTCTCCCATCGAATAATCGGGGGGGGAGATGACAAAATTTCCTACAAAGACTTTTTCTATCATATCCATGAGTATAAGGATAAATTATTACAAAGTGAATGAAAAATCAATACACAACTATCATTTGCAGGCGATTACCCCTCCTTAAATAGGGGAAAACCTAGAGTTAACTTATGGCCCAAAAATATATTTGATTCTACGTTATATTATCTTTAGTCGCAACTAGATTTCCCAACCTTTGTGAGAGGAGGGTAAGTATGTGGAATTGTCTTTGGGACTTTGGTGAGAGAAATAGGTTTGGAGGCCTCAAATGGATGAGCATGCCACACTGGCATAGTAGGAGGTTCTACCTCCTTTCCTTGCTCTTTCTCCACATCTTCCTCCTCTTCCTTTTTTGATTCCTCCCATGTTTCCTCTTCTCCTCTTATTCCTCCTTGTATTCCCTTGCTTCCTCTTCCTCCTCTACTTCCTTCTCTTTTATTATTGATGGGGCATTGAACTGTGGATCTGCTTGGGACTTGGATGGATCTACATCACCTTTAAGATGAAAATATTCCAAAGTTTGAGTCTTTTGGCGATTTCTCTTCCCTTTCGATCTCCTTCTCTAAATATTCTAGGTTTCCAAGAACTTCAAATTTGTTGATGTTTGATTCGGTAAGGCCCTCCTGGGATGACTTTGATTTCTAAGGCCCCTTGTGCTAAGAATTTATGCACTTATTAGGTGCCAACCCAAACTTAGTGTCTTTATTCAACAATTGTTATGGAGGTGGCTATTCCTCTTGAATTTTTGGACCTTTTTTTTAGCAACATGCCCATAAACATGGCATACACTGCACTTAGAAGGAAGTTGCTCATAATGTATGGCTTGTTGGTGACTCCAACCATCCATATTGATTTGCAATGCTTCTAGAATACTTTTCTCCAGGTCCAACTCAATGCATATTCATGAGCAGGAGTACATGTTTCCTTTTGGATTTGCTCTTTCATTAAATTTCTGCAACTTGTTCTCAATATCTTCAAGAGACATGTCATCTCACGATATCAAAAGGAGATGTGGCAACCTAAAATACATTGGGATTGAATAAATATCTTCTTCTAGATTGAAGTCAAGAGACTAAGGAGATAAGAACGTTCATGTGGATCCCATGAAATAGGGTCCAAAAAAAATATCCAATCACGTTCCTCCCTATCGAAAAAAAGAAACACAAATATCCTTGGCCATAAGCAAATGAAAGCACCCATCCACGAATATTGGGTGACCAATGCTCTGTTACCTAAGATTCTACAACTCATGGGCTAGGCCAAAGGCCGATAAAATTTCCAATCAATGTGTGCTCAAACATAATAAGGGCTTTTCTTATTGGTTACGAGGATGATAGATCCAATTGAGGAATGGTTTCCACTCATTTAGCAAATCTCCTTTATGAAGGATGATTTCCTTTGCTTGACTTTTAGGGATCTAACTAGAGGCTTGAATGCTTCAACCTTTGATCTGATATCATCTCCCATTATGTCTTCTACGAGAAAACTCATCAACAAAAACATATTCCAGAACCTCCATGCACTAGAAGTATGAGAAGGGATCTTGCACCGACCTCCCACTCACTACTACAAGATGACAAAACATCCACAATGGCGAAGGAAGAGAATGATGGTTGCATGCATACGTGACGATGAAGGCAAACTAATAAGGTGATGAAATCTAGGATAAACTCCAACTGTAGAAGGAAAGCAATTCGCTCCACATATCCTTTATTTATAATGAATAAAATATCTTTTATCATTGTTTTTTTTTGTTTGTTAGTTTGTCCGTGACATGTGGGACTAACTTGTGCCTAAGAAACCGTGACTCGGGGGCATCTAAGCCATCAAAATCACTCGGGCATCGCACCTGGCCTGAGCCATACCAACCCTTAACATGGCTGGATTTTTTGTCCCCGCAGGTTTCGAACCGGTGACTTTAACATCACAAAGTGCCTTAACAACACACTCTATCACCGACTGTCCTACACCTCGAGGACTTTAAAATTTGAAGGACATGGGGGTGGGATTTGATCCACTTATGTGTGCACGGGTCACGATACCATTTAATATAGTATCTTTGGGTGCAACCACATGTTCGACCACTACCTCAAGATGCCCCCATGGCTCCAGGTAAATCCCTCACGGGAATTGAACCTTGCCCAATGCTAAAAAACTCCTCGATTTCCACCATTGGATCAATGCCCTTTGGGCTATCTCTTATAATTGTTAGAGTGGATTGGGTTACCTAATAAAATCTTTACTAGTGTACTCATTGTATGAAAAGCCTTGGTTCAAGATTTCCCCCTGATGGAAAATTTATTAGCATGGAGGATAGGAAATGGCAAAAACATTAGACTTGGGATGGATTCTTGGATTGGTTGTGGAAATTATTTGAGTTTATCTATTAGCCTACATTCTTCTTCAAGAAATTACAATATAATTTCATTGGCATATATAAGCACGATGGACGTACCATATTTACGGAGAAGAGGGTGGATGAAGTGAGAAACTTTAGGCCTGGAGGAACATGTAGTTGTGGAGTGGCATGCTTTTGTTCAAATATTGACAACCAACATTGTTTCCATCGAAGAGGAGAAGGACTTGGTCATTTGGGCCAAAAATATTGGTGCTGGTTTTTTATATTGCAAGGTCTGGTTACAAGGAAATGTTCATAGATGGTCTAGTCCAAATCAAACAATGGTGGTGATAGAAACTGTGGAAGATTAGGACACCACTGAAAACTAGATTATTTCTTTGGGTGGATTTATGTAGGTTTTAAACATTTACAATAAGCAATGCACACATATATTCTTTATAAAACATAAAGGAAACAATAACATTCACACATAGTACTAAAATTTTATCTTGGAAACCTTTAACCAGGAAAACCAACAAATGTTTACAGTCGCACCTCTTCCAAAGTTTATAGGCTTTTATACCATCTTTTTAACCAATAAAGATACACTTTTCAACTTTATTATCCATCTTACTCCTATTTTTCTTTGGAACATGTACATAAGAATCACAACCAAACACTCTAAGATGCTCAAGAGAGGGTTTCTTACCAATCCATGCCTCGTGTGGAGTTTTTTCCACCAACGTTGATGAAGGTGATCTATTTACCAGATAACATGTAATAACCACTGCCTCAACCCATAATTCTTGTCCTAACCTAGCACCACTGAGCGTGGTCCTTACTTTTTCCATCAACATCATGTTCATCCTTTCCGCAACCCCATTCCGTTGAGGTGTGTATGGAATATTCTTATGCCTTTCTATGCTGCACCTCTTACAAAATTCCTCAAATTCATTCTCGCATAAATCCTCCCACATTATATGTCCTTTTTTTAATCTACTTGATTCTCCACAAGAGCCTTAAACTCGTTAAATTTATTAAAGACCTCATATTTCTTTCGGAGGAAGGAAATCCATGTATCCCTTGAGAAATAATCAATGAATGAACAATAGTACATAGATTTACCCAATGATGGAATGAGCACAGGTCTAAACACATCACTTTGCACTAACTCCAAGTTTTCTTTTTCCCTTGTAGCTTTGGATGAGAATCTTACCCAATTATGTTTAGAATATATGCAATGTTCACAGAAATCAAAATCCAGTGTGCAATTAGACATACATTCAACCATACCTTTACTGTGTAATAATAGAAGGCCCGTCTTTGCAATTTGCCCTAGCCTTTGAAGCCACAACATTGTCTTTTCTTTATAGACTGTAGGGATTTGGTCTTCTTCATTTCCACTCTCAGGAACAACATAATTGTTATATCCATTACTGATAGTGCTTTCTAGTAGCTTGTATAGAGTTCCACTATGAACTCCCCTCATCAACACCATTGCTCCTTGAACCATTTTTTAGGTTTCATTTTCAAACACAATATGTACACCTGCATCACTCATCTTACTTACATATATAAACTTTCTAGCCAGCTTTGGAATGTGAAAAACCCTAGGGAGTGTTCTAATCCTTCCATCCTCAAGCAACAACTTGACTTTTTCTCATCTTATGATTTTAATTGTCGAGTCATCCCCTAGGAAAACATCACCTTCATTGTACTTTTCATATTCATAGAAACACTCCCCATGGAGAGTCAGAATAAGCACCTGAATCGATCAACCATACATCATGATCTACATGTGTGCTTGAAGAAACCAAGTACGCATCCCCTCCTTCCTTTGAGGAAGCGTTCCCTTTATAGAAGGAACATCATTAGATCCCTTCCCTCTCTCAACACTTTTAGATCTACAATCCTTCTTGTAATGCCCAATTTTCCCACATTTCTATCATTTCCTTAAGGATTTTCCTGAATATTTAGATCTACCTCTAGATTTAGATCTCCCACTCGAGGACATATTTTTATTTCTATCGAGGGAACATCCTCTTATATATAAGGCATTTGTGCTTTGACTATCCATGGTTTTCCTCCTCATTTCTTCCAATGACAAGGATGAAACCACATCATCAACTTTTAACGTGGTTTCATTATCCCAACAACTACTACCAAACTATCCCATGAATCTAGCAAAGAACATAGTAAACTAATGAATTTATCTTCATCGTAAATTTTAATGTTGATAGACAACAACTGACTTACCACAATATTGAACGCATTTAGATGCTTTGTCATCGAGTCTCCATCATTCATCCTTAAGAGGTACAACTTCTTATGAATGAAAAGTTTATTTACTAAGGACTTCTACTAATACAAATCCCCTAACTTATCACATAACGTCTTGGTTGTATCTTCTCATACTTAGACTGATACAAATCCCTAACTTATCTCATAACGTCTTGGATGTAGCTTCTCCCAAATACATTCAATAACATCGAATCTAAAAGACACAACCATATTGTACTATTTTCCTTCCTATCCAACTTCGCCTAGTCTTCTGTTGACATACCCGTAGGTGCAGTAAAATCTATCTATGGCTAGGAGTAAACCACAATAGACGGAAATGATTGCAGAAATCAACTCTAATATTAGGCATACTATATAGACAAATATGCTAGCAAGACAAGATAAAAGGCATACCTCATCTAGACGTTCAATGAAGTGCATCATTGAGCATTTGACTCAAAGAAATACACCTGCAACTTGTCCTCGACAACCAAGAAATGCAAGCATATGGTGATAATATATATTGTTAGCACCTTCAATAGCATAATCCATCAACATTCATAACAAATACGCCCATGGAATAACAATTCAAATATTTGCAAGATATTAATTGGACAAGAAAAGAGTATTTATATTAAAATGTAATCAACAGAAGTGAATGAATTACAAACTTTTGTGTCAGCATAGTTTGAAACCGAGAAACAAAATCCCTTCCAGCTGGGCCTCCACCACTTCAATCCTCCACCAAAGGCAAGCTCATATAAGAGAGACAATGAGGTTCTCAATCGTGTAGGGAAGAGCTTGGGGGCTGAACAATGTGTTCAGACTTAAAAGGACAAAGGGATGCAAACTCAATATGAAGTGAATAATTTCTCCATAGTAACTTTGCTCTCAAAGTTGAATTCTTCTCCCCTTTTCCATAGCTCGGATTTGGCTCATTTGTAGCCTTCAAGTGGAACTGAAGGGTTGAGTCGAAACGTTTCCAGGATATGGAAGGCCAAGGATCGTGGATCTCATGAGGTGACATGGAAACCCGACACCATTTTTTAATTTTGGGCACAAATCCCGATGTATGTGGGTTGTAGTGGTGCAACCTGCGTATACGCATGTTGTACAATAGGTAGGGCACGTATATGTGGAAAAATAATGTTTTTAGCTCTGGTATTTGCAAAAAGGGACTTTGAGTCTGCATAGAGAAATGGAAAAAGGTCTTATGTGCAAGTTTGCATAGGGTGAGGCAAATCTTGCTATAATAGATGACCCCTAATGTGTGAGGTTAGAGGAGTATATGTGATGGTCGAAATACATTATAAGACCCAAAAGTGGAGTAATGGGGACTCAGATGGAAGAACTAGTTGCTCATTACAATCTGTACTGACTTTGCACACATGGCTGCCAATTTGAATTACACTGCAGATCCATGTGAAAATATACCAAACAATTGTTCATGACCATGAATAGGCAATACAAAGGTACATGCCAAAGGCTGTCATAGTCACGAACAAGGCCTAGTAAAAATAGTCTCAAAATCAATCTAAAGATATATGTATACAATGGAGTACAATCTGATCTCCCATGATAAGTGAAGTCACATGGATATTGGTCCAATGAAAGGTAGCAACAACTCAGGAAAGCTGTGACTATAAACTGATGTCTTCAAGTCTTCTACACAATCCACCAAAGGTGCAAATCTACATCGTGTGAATAAAGGAGTTGAGGTCGAACACAATGAGACTTTCTTTTATTACCGGTCATTAAGGTATACCGCTAACAAACGTGAGACATCCTACCGATAATGAAAGTAGGTATGAAGGCACTGAGTACATTCTTACAAGTGTGAATAGAGGAGTTGGGGTCGAACACTTGAAGAATCTATCAATCAGGAGACATTGATGTATTCCCAACTATCGATAGCGAGAGAACCTGCCACTAATGACTGCAAGCTTCTAGGTACGCATATGACTCTAGGTCTCGTCTCCAAAATAGATGAGTTTAAGTCGGTGGAAGGAAACCCGCTGAAAGGAGAGCATTAAGGCATCTCTCATCATTCAGCATGAGGTACAAAGCAGGAGCTTGATGATTTGGAGGAAATCGGACGAAGAACATGTTCACCAAACAACAACCATGTGCGTCTTTCGCATGTGTTGGATGCAAGTGGTAAACGAAAAAGACCCTCTAAATAGCAGCAAATAAGGAAAATTATTGACAAAGGCGAGGAAACCACCAATAAGGATAATGACATCCAAGACACTGCACGAATCCCAATGTGTGAATATATTTATTGTCGTCGAACACAAGGGAAACCACTCAGTCAACGACCAATGGTGAAATGTTGATTGTTGGGTTCAAGGTTACCTACCAATGAGGAAAGTAGGACCAGGGTGTGCAATAGGACTACAACTTCATGTGATTCTGAGACACACTGAGGGTATGGATGACATGCAAAGTCAAGAGTTCTGAGGAATGGTCGACATAGGTTGATAGACATCCTTTGAACAAGAGCATAAGACATATGGAAGACTCTGGCAGCATAGACTCAATGATGAAACTTTGAGATGCGGGAGGCATCAATCAAACTCTCCATAGGGACTGGAAGAGTAATCAGTTGGGGGAGTAAACTCTCTATAACGATCTCAACTTCCTAAGGTCATGATAAACCTAAAATTTTGATGACAATTAGACTCATAATTTTTGTGTTATATTCAAAGGCGACACAACTACTGCCAATATAAGATAATATTCCCTTCTCGCCCATCTTTTTTTGTTTTTTCATAGTCAAATGAATGTTATGATACAGAGGAGGAAACGAGTGTCGCAAGTAAGCAAAACTAGTTCCAGTAGTGGAACATACTTATGCTCAATGCAAGGAGGTGCATGCAGGAGATGGACACTTGGGGGAATGCTTCCTCCTAGGTATAGCATGTCAAGCTGCAAAGGATATAAACAAGGCTCTGCTTGGCTGATGATGCAAATTGCTGAGGTGAAAGGCTTATAACACAAAAACAAGAACCGACAATAGGCTCAATACTGCAAGCAAGGGCATGAGATGCAATTACAACTTAACACCAAAATTTTTTCTTTTTCATAATCTTAGTATACTTGGTTTGAAAAAGGGATAAACTTGCACCAAATAGACGTCCTTTCAAATCCAATTTATGAGTGTGAAAGAGACAAGTTCACTYGACAATCTTTTCTCTTTTTGAGAGAGTCGAAAAAGAGCTTAAATCGGACTCRCGACCTTTCAAATCCAATTTACGAGTGTGAAAGGGACAAATTCACTCGACAATCTTTTCGCTTTTTACACAAGTTGGAAAAGAGCTTAAATTAGACTCRTTGGTGGGTTTCTAGGCGACATGTCATGGGGGAGGCCAAGGCTCCCATGCMGRATTTCTGTGAAAGGTGAGCAACTTATGAATAGCTGACACAAGCTTGGGAAAACCCAAAGCTCTCCAAGTCGAGGAGGATAAAGTGCTAGCGGAGGTTACCTTCTCCATGATATATCAGAGAACATCTCTTACCTGAAAAGGTATCAGAGGAGGAATTTGATACCCCACAAGACCATCCTAGCCAAAGGGAACCTCTCCAAGACTTGGAGGGAGAGTAAAACTCTCTCTTGTTCAGAAGGTGCAGTACTAGAAATGCTAATGACATGGTTGAAGGACACATCACCCTTGAAAATAAGAGTTGGATTGACCAGAGATTGCATCGGTACGACCACTTCTTCAACCATTGATTGAATATGATGCGAGACAACAAGGCTAGGAGACGCACCACCCTAAAAAATAAGAGCGGGGTTAGGTGATGATTGCATCGACATGACTACCGTGTCAATAAAAGGAAAAATGAAGTGTTGGGAAACCAAAGATGACTCAGAACCTGAAGGGCCCCTAGGTGAGGACCATGCTTCTGGTACCACGACAGTAGTAGGGCACAAACGAGTAAGGTGATCTCCTTCACAAATCCTACAAAGGAACTTGGGCTTACGTCTTACACATCTAGGCTTCTCAATTGTATGAATGCACCCAACATCATTCACAATGGTTGGTGACATGATCTCAGCGTGACTGGCAGAGGCTGGTGGTTCATCTCCCACATGATGCACAAAGGTTGGATATGTGATGTCAGTATGACTCATGGTGACTAGAGTGATGCCCCCAGCATGAATTGTAGCAGTTGGTTGCGAGTCTTCAACCTGGCATGCAGAGGTTGTCAACCAATCCCCAACATGACTAGCAAAGGTTGGTGATGGAATTCCAGTATGACTTGCAGGGACTGGACTAGTGGTGGTGGTTAGTTGTGGCATTTGAGACCAAGGACCCGGGAAAGACTGGTTTTGAGAAATTGCAGGCTAGGAAGGGTCATGGTTTACACCTTGTCCCCATCCAGAAAGGTAGTATCCTTCGTCTAATTGATCCATAGAGGTTTGTACAGGCATCATCACTGAAGCAGATGTTTGCGAAGAGGCAAAAGCATGATAAGTATTATTTAGGTGAGGATATGTGTTTCCCCCATGTGAAGGGGTTCCGTGAAGAGGGTATCCTATACCATAAAACTAATTCCCTCCATATGAAATACCAGAGGACATATGGAGACCCGCCATAGGAACAGTGTTCATAGGAACTGGTATAGTGGACAAAGGATACACGGATGGGGTGTAATAAGTAGAATAACCACCCATTTGAGCACTGGCTCCTCGAAGGATGAAGCCGAGATTGGATCCGTAAGAAGGGAGATTCCAACCTCCCACAATGAGAGTTGGTTGAGGGACATGACTCCTATCAAATGAAGATGTAGACAACGGAGCCATCGTGCCCCCAGATCCAAAAATAGGATTCATATAAGCATGCAAGGGAGAGGATGGAAAGGTTGAAGGCATGTTTGGCATATCAAGAGGAAAATGATTAGAGACCCAAGGCATTGATTGAGTATCATAATTTTTCATACCATTATGAAACGCGAACGGATTCGTCCCCATGAAATAAGTGAATGTCATGGGGGAGGTAGCGGTAAATGAGGGAACCAAAGGAACTCCACTATCCATGATAATGACAACTTGAGGCACGGTATAAAATCCTAAGGTCAACCAATGATCAAAGAGCACACCAAAATAAAATCAAAAGGCCAATATGCACACAAATAGGGTAAAGTGGTTGAAAGGGGCCTCCGCCTCTAAAGTAGGTATGCCTCTCCCAAGAGGGGCCTGAGAGTCCTCTAATAAAGATTGGAGGTATCCGAATTAGTTATAAGGGCCCTCGTGGGCTTAACAACTAGTCAGTCAGATCCCCTCAGAGAGGTAATCCTCCATAAAGGTTGTGTGTTGTCCGGCCCTTATCTGACCCAGTGTACCTACAGAATAACTCTTGCAAGTAACCCATGTGGTACCTAAGTCAAGCAACTAAGCAAGCATGATATAACCGATGCACAAGCAAACAATCGAAAGTCAGGTCCACCGTATGAGCAGGGTAACAAAGCCCGAAACCTCGAAAGTACTGCCTCTCACAGAGATAAAGGTATTAGCAAGATCCCCATATACGAATAGATCACCATAAATATATCTGACGCTAAGAAGGTATCGGGGGGATATCCCTTCAACCAACCCCACGCGACCTTGTGCTTAACTCTGATGTAAGTGAAGCCTCCTCATATTACTGATTATACAATGGATTTCTCCACTCCCTTAGTCAGACACATATGTTGATTTAATAGCCTTGGAGAAGTTTACTCACAAAATCCTATTCCAAGTCTCTAAATCATAAGCTAGTTTGTGCACCCTAGAAAAATAAAATCGTTACTAATCAATTTTAAATTATAGTGTCACTTTTAGTGGTCTTGCTTACTCAAAAAGGTGCGGTCATGAAACTAGTGATGTTATGACTCGACAAGTAAAATAAATGAATATGAATACAATGCAAAGTCCTAACTTCAATTCCCAATAAATTACATGCTTTTCAAAATGCAATTCTCAATTTAGTTCTGCAATTCCAAATAAGATGCAATCTTTATTTACATGTACTAAGATCAACGATAAGGACTCAAAGGATCAAATGCCAACAATGTAAAATGCCTAATATTTTTGTATTTTCAATATAAAGGAATGAAAATGCAAGGACTAAACAATAGCTTGATATAAAAACTCTACTGTGTGTAAATAGAGACAAACCAAGTAGAATATCAAGGAACAAACACCCAGCCCAAGATGCAAGGACAATCAAATGAAAAGGATGATGAGAAACACACCACCCAAAAATTCAACCAAAGAAAGGTTTCTTGTCTTTCCACATACACTTAACAGTCATAACAAGGACCCAATAAGACTCAACAATCATCAAAACCTACCCAGCAACCAAGCAGAAAAGGGTGATGTACGCGACTGTTCAGGGGAAAAGCATGTATATACGCCTCTTGCAGGAGGACAACAAGCGTATGTACGAGAATGTCAGGCAAAAACCCGCGTATATGTGTTAAAACACAGCCAGACTAAGGAGAAGGATAAGAAACTCAGACTCAGAATGAACAGAGGCTGTCAAGCAATCATACGACAAGAAACTCAATATAAACAAGAGCAATCTAAGGAGAAAAACACTCTAAACCCCCCAAAAGAAGATTTTATCCCTAGTATGGTCGTCAATTTTGTTACGAGGAAAATATCTCTATGGCTAGGGGTAAACCACAATAGATGGAAATGACTGCATAAATCAACTCCAATATCAGGTATGCTATATAGACAAATATGCTAGCAAGACAAGATAAAAGGCCTACCTCGTCCAGACGTTCGATTCCACCATTGAGCACTTGACTCAAACCAATACACCTGCAACTTGTCCTCAACAACCAAGAAACGCAAGCATATGATGATAATATATAATGTTAGCACCTTCAATTGCATAATCCATCAACATTCATAACAAATACGCCCGTGGAATAACAATTCAAATATTTGCAAGATATTAATTGGACGAGAAAAGAGTATTTATATTAAAATGTAATCAACAGAAGTGAATGAATTACAAACTTCCATGTCGGCACGGTTCAAAACCGAGAAACTAAGTCCCTTTCAGTTGGGCCTCCACTACTTCAATCCTCCACCAAAGGTAAGCTCATATAAGAGAGACAATGAGGTTCTCAATCATGTAGGGAAGAGCTTGGGGGTTGAACAATGTGTTYAGACTTAAAAGGACAAAGGGATGCAGACTCAATATGAAGTGAATAATTTCTCCAGAGTAACTTTGCTCTCAAAGTTGAATTCTTCTCCCCTTTTCCATAGCTTAGATTTAGCCCATTTGTAGCCTTCAAGTGGAACTGAAGGGTCGAGTCAGAACGTTTCCACTATATGGAAGGCCAAGGATCATGGATATCGTGACATGACATGGAAACCTTACACCATTTTTTAATTTTGGGCACAAATCCCGATGTACATGGGTTGTAGTGGTGCAACCTGCGTATACACATGTTGTACAATAGGTAGGGCGCGTATATGTGGAAAAATAATGTTTTTAGCTTTGGGATTTGTAAAAAGGGACTTCAAGTCTGCATAGGGAAATGAAAAAATCCCTTTTGTGCAAGTTTGCACAAGGTGAGGCAAATCTTGCTATAACGTATGTTCTTTATCTACTAGAAGATCCTCCATATTCAGCTTCCAAAGCTCAACGCTTTTCCCATTAAATTTCTTGATCTCAATTTTATAACTACTCGCCATTTTCATTCACCACAATAATCACCACTGTAGATGTAACATCCTCAGTTTAATTAATGCTTATGTGGATATAATATGTGGCTACGACCAAGCGTTGTGATATGTGAATTGTATTTCAATGTTTTAATAATAAAAATGTGATGCCAACTACTAAAGGGGACATGCACAAGCGATGGGGGCTGAACCAATCCACAAGAGAGGGAAGTGTCTAGGATAATGGCTGAGAGGGGTCAAAGGGAGGAATCACCCATGTATATCGATTCAACCCATTATCATGAGCTTGCCAATTGTATATGAACCTTCTAATTTTTGATTGAGTGTTCCCAAAGCCAATCACTGAATGCATGTAAGATGGTGGGTGTGAGTGGTCACATCCTTCTGATTGTGTGTTCCCAAAGCCAATCATTGAATGAATGTAAGAGGGTGGGTGTGAGTGGTCACAACCCAGAGTTATTGGGCACATGGGGACTGAGTACAATCGACTTAGAGAAGAGTGTGAGTCAAGAAAGGCAAGCCACAAGAGAGGAAATGTGCATGGGTTGGGACAACAAGTTTTAGTTAGGGAAGCTTGTGCAAGGGAGGGGAGAAAGAAAGAGAGCTTGGAGTTGGTGCAACCATGGAGGACAAATTTTGGAGCATAACTAGAGAAAATTGGAGCTGGAAAATTAAAGAGCCAGGTTGTCAGTCTTGAAGAGTGAACTTCGGAGTGAGTTGCACTGTAACATCAAGTGTTGTTGTTGTTTTGTTGATAGTTTTCCTAGCAACAAGTTCTCTTGAGTTCCCAATTGAGAGATTCCTAGCTACTTGTGCCAGAGAGACCCCGATAAACGAATGGCACATTCCTTGGGTTAATCTTGATATATAGATGGCACATCCCTTGGGTTATCCCTGATAAACGAATGGTACATTCCATGGGTTGGGAAGGTCAAAGGGAAGAGAGTTGGTAGAAAAATCAGGATAACTATAGGGAATATCAGTTGGGTTATGAGAATTTATGAAGAAACTAAGAGTTCTTTGAGTTCTCAGCTGAGTGATTCCTAGCCAACCAAATCCACTAGGGGCCCTAATAAACGAATGATACAACTCGAGGGACTGTGAGTAGTGAAGGGGGTACATTCCTTGGGTAGTGCAAGTTGTGGGGAAAAGAGAAATATGGAGGTTTGGAATTGTTCTAAGATTTATGAGCTATGAGTGGACTCTGAGATACCACCCTCTTTTGTGGATTACTAGCCTCAGCTCGGGGGTGACTAGCTGTTGAGATTTGGAACAGTCAGTCTATGGTTGGGTGGAACGTCTGACCCAAGCAGTTGGTTGGACGATTCTTGTTTAAAGGTAAGTGTTTTATCTTGTACTAAGTTATTTACATGTGTTATTGTTTTGCATGAACTATGCGTGAATGAGAATGACTTATATGTTGTTGTAATGAATAGTTTAGTTGTACAATGCAAAGTGGTATCAGAGCTCAATTTTCAACATTGACCCTGGATGGACCGAGTTAGCAAAATGTTGAAGAGGAAACTCGAAGAGAATTAATTTATGGAGTATATTTGCAACTTGTTTATTTAAGTTACTGCAATAAAATTGAGAGAAATTCCATGGGTAATGCGAAGAATTGAGCCTCTTTGGAAATTTTGAACATAAGCAAAATCGAAAAAAATTGCGTATTTTTATGTACGATGACGTCGACATGACGTGGAGGGCACGATTCGGCTGATGTTGTAGATGGAAGATGTGTATTTCCATGGTTGAAAGTACATGTTGGATGGGATAATAGTTGGTGGGTGATGTGGAGCCATGTGGTAGGCTAACTGCTAGTTCCACAAAACCGCGGTAAGATCTTGGAATTTGTCTAAATGGTTAAGTATTGAGACTTCTCGGACGAACTCATGAAAGGAAGGTTACAAGATTGTGAGTCTGCGAGTCTGCTTAGAAGGAAAAATGTCTAAGTGTTGGGACTCCTTAGACAGACTTATGCAAAGAAGGATGCAAGATTATGAGTCCACAAGTCCGCGAAGATGGAAAAATGGCCAAGTGTTGAGACTTCTCGGATGGACTTAAGTGTTAAGAGATGGAAAAATGGTTAAGTGTTGGGACTTCTCGGACGAACTCATGAAAAGAAGGATGCAAGATTATGAGTCTGCGAAGATGGAAAAATGGCTAAGTGTTGAGACTTCTCATACGGACTTAGGTGTTAAGAAGATGGAAAAATGGTTAAGTGTTGGGACTTCTCGGACGAGGTTATGAAAGGAAGATTACAAGATTATAAGTCTGCAAGTTCGTGAGTCTGTGAGTCTACGAAGGAAAAAGAAGCTAAGTGTTGGTGACAATTTCATGGAAGTTATGAAGATAGATTATTAGTCCGCGAGTCTGCCACCGTGAGCTTGTGAATACAGTAAGGAATCTAAGTATACGTGCAAAGTCAGTGTGACAAAGATCTAATCAAGAAATGATCAGACGATAGCTAAGCGTTGCTACTATGTTGCATGTGCTAATGAATATTCATTCACTATTTTTCCACCACAACTTTCTACTCGGATCTCAGATTTGAGCAAACAAACAACCGTTGGAAACTTGTTTCGAAAATGAATGCATTTAAGGAATCCTACATGGGAGTAGTGCATTAATATTCTTCATAAATTAAAATGAAGAATGAATTGTAATCTAATTGCATAATTAGAGATACATAAAAACAGACTTTAGTTCCTACATGAGAACTAGAGACATGGAGGATGCTCAAGGGTTTTTCAGCCATGAAGAAGAAATTGGAGGTCTGCATACCAACATGGGAAATGTTGAGACAGAGTCTAATGGAAGAAGAGACAAGCAAGGGACTGTAACTATGAGAAGTCTGCATAGGGAAGTGCAGAGCTATAGAGCTGGTAATCAAAGGCTTATGAAGGCTCAAGGAAGAGATACTCTAGAGCTTAAACATCTTGCATAAGCAAGTTAACAAGGACTCTGGCACCAAGCAAGAAACTAGTGCTAGACAAGTATCAACATCTAGATCCCATGGCAAAATAGATGATCATGGAAATGATAGGCAGTCAAGAAGCATGAGTAGGCACCATCATTCTCCAAGGTAGTCCACTAGAAGAACTCATGCAAATTTAAGGCCAGGGAGTAGCCCAAGTGTGTCTCTTATTTAGAGGCAAAGAAGAAGACCTGAGGTAGACATATTGCAAGGTGAACTCAGGAAAATCAAGCCACCTACTTTCAATGGTGAACACCAGAAGGTTGAAGAGGTCGAGGCCTGGCTATTAGAAATGAAGAAATATTTCCAGTTGCATGATTACCCATCCCGGGTAGAAGCTAAAATTGCCATCTACCACTTACAAGGAAAGGCAACCATATGGTGGGATCAACTTAAGCAAGCCAAGAACCTTGATGAGAAAAGAATCTCACAGAGACAATGCAAGGGATATTTCCAAGAGAAATATTTTTTCGAGCATTACTATTAAAGAAAGATGAAAGAGTTCTTTGAAATTAAGTTGGGAACCATGACAATAGATGCATATGAGAAGAAGTTCTTTGAATTGTTGAAGTATGTTGACTTCATCAAGGATGAGAAATTCAAAATCCAAAGGTTTCTAAGTGGGTTACCCTCTTTCTACAGTGATAAGATTCAATACGATAATCCCAACACTTTGGAGGAAACCATAACGAGAGCAAGACATCTGTATGAGTAGAGCAAAGGAAGACCAATTTTCCAAAAAGCTTGGAATGACAAGATGAAGGATAATAATGGTCATAGGTAGAAGGGTTTTAAGCCACCCTTTTTCAGGAATAATTCCCAAGAAAATCAACAAGGTCAAGTCGCCCAAAATGAACACAAGACTGTGTATTCATTTGGAAAAAGGCCAAGGCAGCAGTCGATGCAATGTTGGGGATGTGATGGAAATCATCTATATAGGGATTTTCCTCACAGAGGAGAAAGAATGAGGACTGTCCACAACATTCAAGAGGTTGAAACAATGGAAGACATGGGAGGAAGCATGTCAAGGATTTATGCAGTTTTGGACAACAAGCAAACATAGTATCAATCCCCCATGATTGAAGTGGAAGGTAAGATCAATAATGAGCCCATGGCAGTTTAATTGATTATGGAGTTATCCATAGTTACATAAATGCTAATATTATTGAAATATTTCACTTGCAAAGAATTAAGCATAAGAAATCTTGGTTAGTTCAGTTAGCCACAGTGGGCTAAGAGGAAAATCAATGAGTTGGTTAAAGATTGTCCAATATACATGAATAGACTCAATACAAAGGTGGATGTAAACATCATACCATTGGGTTCATATGACTATCTAATTGGCAAGGATTGGTTCGAAAAACATTATGCTATCCTAGATTGTTGCAACAAGACAATCACATGTCTTGACGAGGAAGGGCAGCAAGGCAAGATTCAAGGAATTCCAAGAGTTGTAGTTGTTAGAGAGATTTCAGCTATGCAGTTGAAGAAGAATTTCAGGAAGGGATGTGGGATGTTTGCAACCCATATGGAGGAGGTAGCCAAAGACAAAGTGGCAAGCATTGAAGACCATCCGATCTTGAGGGATTTTGAAGATGTTTTTAGAGAAATTCCAGGATTACCACCAAAAAAAAGACATTGATTTCTCTATTGATTTGATGCCAGGAGCTGCCCTAGTGTCTAAGACACCTTACATAATGAGCACACCAGAACTAAAAGAGTTGCAGATGCAACTTGAAGAACTTTTGAATAAGGGGTATATATGCCTAAGTGTGTCACCTTAGGGAGCCCCGATTCTTTTTGTGAAGAAGAAGGATGGAACCTTAAGGTTGTGTATTGATTTCATGCATCTTAATAAGGTTACCATAAAGAATAAGTATCATTTGCCAAGAATTGTTGATTTGTTTGATCATCTGAAAGGTGCAAGAATCTTTTCGAAGATTGATTTGAGATTAGGCTATCATCAAGTAAGAATAAAGAAAGAAGACATCAGCAAAACAACATTTAGAACAATATATGGACATTATGAATTCACAGTAGTGCCATTTGGGCTATCAAATGCCCCAGCAATTTTTACGTGCCTGATGAATGGAGTGTTCAGGGAGTACCTGGACAAGTTTGTGATTGTGTTCTTAGAGGATATCATCGTCTATTCTAAATCAGAAGAGGAACATGAACATCATTTAAGAATGGTGTTGCAAGTTTTAAGAGAGCACAAATCGTATGCTAAGCTAAGTAAGTGCATCTTTTACCAAAAGAAGATTCATTACTCGGGGCATATAATTTCATCAGTAGGGATAGAATTTGACATTGAGAAGATAGAGGCCATTAGAGGATGGCCAATGCCAAAGAATGTGACAAAGGTTAAATCATTCACAGGTCTTGTCGATAATTACCGAAGATTCATAAAAGGGTTCTCAAGAATTGCAAGTCCAATCACTTCTTTGCAAAAGAAGTGAGTGAAATTTGAATGGACTTCCAAGTGCGAATAGAATTTTCAACAATTGAATGAAATAATGACAAGTGCACCAATATTGAAGATTGCAGACCCAAATGAATATTTTTTTGTGTGCACTGATGCATGCAAGGAAGGACTCGGTGGACTTCTCAGTCAAAGGGATCATGTGGTATGTTATGAGTCTAGAAAATTGAAAGAACATGAGAGGAATTTTGAAACACATCACTTGGAGTTAGCAACTATTGTACATGCATTAAAAATGTGGAGGCATTACCTTATGGGTAAGAAATTCGAGATAAGAACAGACCATTGTGGTCTGAAACATTTGTTTGGACAACCAACACTAAATGCCAGACAAACTAGATGGTTGGAATTTATAAGTGAATATGACTTTGAAATTAAGCATATAAAAGGCAAAGAAAATCAAGTAGCGGATGCACTCAACAAGAGAGCTTGTGAAGTGCATGTGGTAGCCATCAGCATGAATATGACAGATTTGAAAGATCAAATTTTTGCAGCAACAAATTCAGATCAACAATATGTGAAAATAAAAGAAACATTACAGCAAGAAAAATTTCAACAGAAATTTAATTTTTATGAGATTCTCATGTACAAGGGAAAAGTATATGTGTCGAATTCCATTGAGCTGAAAAATGCAATTCTAAAGGAAATGCACATTGTGCCATATGTTAGGCACCCGTGATATCAGAAGACAATTGCAGTTGTGGAGAAGCCAATACTTTTGGCCGGGAATGAAGAAAGAAGTCGTTGATTATATTGCGAGATGTCTAGAATGCCAAAAAGTGAAGACATAACATAAACACCCACAGGTTTGCTACAACCATTGCCCATTACAGAATGGAAGTGGCAAGTAGTTATAGTTGATTTTATTACTAAGCTGCCTAGAACAATGAAGCAACATGATTCCATCATGGCGGTGGTGGATAAACTGACTAAAACAACACATTTTATTCCAGTAAGACTACACACAAGGCAACAAATATCGCATAAATTTATATGAAGGAAGTTGCTAGGTTGCATGGAGTGCCTAAGACAATAGTTTCATACAGAGATCCAAAGTTCACTTCAAATTTTTGGAAAGGTTTGTTCAAAGGCTTTGGAACAAGTTTAAATGTTACTACAACATATCATCCAGAGTTATATGGGAAAGCAAAGAGGACTAACAAGATAATTGAGGACATGCTTAGAATGTATCTGATGGATCAACCATCAAAGTGGGGAGATTATATTCATTTAGTTGAGTTTGCTTATAACAATGAATATTAGTCCTTGTTGAAGATGAGTCTATTTGAAGCATTGTATGACATAAAATGTAACACTCCGGTGAGTTGGGATAATCCAACAGATAGAGTAGTTGTTGAACCAGATTTGTTGAAGGAAATGGAAGAGCAAATGACGAGGATAAAGCAAAATTTAAAGGCTACCCAGGATAGGCGGGAAATTTATGCCAATAAGAATAATGTTTTCAGAGATTTTAAAGTGGGCGAACATGTATTTTTGAAAGTGAAGGCAAAGAGAAGTTTGTTAAGATTAGGAAGTTGCCCGAAGTTGGTAGCGAGATATTGTGGGCCTTTTGAAATGTTAGAAAAGATAGAGCTAGTTGCATACATGTTAGCTTTTCCTGCATCCATGAGAGTGCATAATGTATTTCACGTGTCATTGTTAAAGAAATATGCGCCTGATCCTAACCACATAATTGATTGGAATGTGATCCAGGTGGAGCACGAAGGGGATTTTTGGGTGGAACCAGTACGTATCCTGGACTAGAAAGTCAAAGTGCGGGAACAAAGCCATAGGGTTGGTAAAGCTTCAATGGACCTACTTCGGTACCTTAGATGCTATATGGGAGCATGAAAAAAACATGCAGGAAGAGTACCCACAAATTTTTGACAATTTTGAAGAAGGAAGAATGCAAGACTCCATTTTGGAAAGCTAGAGTTTTGGAACCACATCTCAAAGTCCTAGCCAACTTCACTGGGGACCTTGATAAACAAATGGCTCATTCCTTGGGTTAGCCTTGATAAACGGATGGTGCATCCCTCAGGTTAACCCTGATGAATGAATGGTACATTTCTTGGGTCGACAAGTTGAGAGGAACAAAAGATTGATGGTTGGAGTTGTTAAATTGATTTTTTTTTATTTCTAAGTGTTGTGAATTAAATTTGTATATGTATATGTATATCGACATAGAGTGCACCGAGGATGGCACATAATTGTAGAGGAGGGGGAATGTAACATCCCCATTATAATCCCCAGTTTAATTAATGCTTATGTGGATACAATATGTGGCTACGACCAAGCAATGTAATATGCAAATTGTATTTCAATATTTTAATAATAAAAATGTGATGCCAACTGATAAAGGGGACATGGACAAGAGATGGGGACTGAACTAATCCACAAAAGAGGGAAGTGTCTAGGATAATGGTCGAGAGGGGTCAAAGGGGGGAATTACCCATGTATACCAATTGAACCCATTAGCTTGAACTTGCCAATTGTATATGAACCTTTTGATTTCTGATTGAGTGTTCCCAAATCCAATCATTGAATACATGTAAGAGGGTGGGTGTGAGTGGTCTCATCCTTTTGATTGAGTGTTCCCAAAGCCAATCATTGAATGCATGTAAGAGGGTGGGTGTGAGTGGTCACATCCCAGAGTTATTAGGAACATGGGGGTTGAGTATAATTAGCTTGGGGAAGAGTGTGAGTCAAGAAAGACAAGCCACGAGAGAGGAAATTCATATGGGTTGGGACAATAAGTTTTAGCTAGCAAAGTTTGTGCAAGGGAGAGGAGGAAGAAAGAGAGCTTGGAGCTGGTGCAACCATGGAGGGCGAATTCTGGAGCATAACTGGAGTGAATTGGAGCTAGAAAACTGAAGAGCCAGGTGGTTAGGCTTGAAGAGTGAACTCCAGAGTGAGTTGCACTATAACAACAAGTGTTGTTGTTGTTTTGTTGATAGTTTTCCTAACAACAAGTTCCCTTGAGTTCCCAATTGAGATATTCCTAGCTACCTGTGCTAGAGAGACCTTGATAAATGAATGGCACATTCCTTGGGTTAACCTTGATAAACGGATGGCAGCATCCCTTGAGTTATCCCTGATAAACAAATGGTGCATTCCTTGGGTTGGGCAGGTCAAGGGGAAGAGAGTTGGTAGAAAAATCAGGATAACTGTAGGGAATATCAGTTGGGTTATGAAAAATTATGAAGCAACTAAGAGTTCCTTGAGTTCCCAGCTGAACAATTCATAGCCAACCAAATGCACTAAGGGCCCTGATAAACGAATGGTACAACCCAAGGGACTGTGAGTAGTGAAGGGGGTACATTCCTTGGGTAGCGTAGGTTGTGGGGAAAAGAGAAAGCTAGAGGTTTGGAATTGATGTGAGATTTATGAGCTGTGAGTGGAATGTTGTAACATACCCACTACGACAAAAATAATTTTTTCTCTCTTCCTCAAGGGATAGAATCCCCGAATTCCTGCGAGGGCCTAGCGCAGGCTATCCCTTCCCTTATCCTTCCCCCCCAAGCAACCACAACCTGGCCTTAGTGCATGCGCCTCTCGCAACTCGTGAGTTGGAGGGTCAAGGCTCTCGACTCCTCTTTCTCCAAACGTTGATACCTGAAATGAGATACGGGTATGGCTCCCTCCTCACTGGCACTTGCTACATATAACCGTAGGCTAGGCTAAACACTAACACTACTCACAACTCATGACTTCGCGAGTTGGGGTGTTGAGCCCTCATGCTCCTCCTTTGCGAATCCCTGAGACATGATAAGTCAACAATGGGTTGACTCTTTCCCAGGCGACAAGTGTCCTTCAGGTGACTCTTTTCTGTAATCGAAAGAATATCTTTCAACCTTTGAACCCCCGATACGCGATACCACGCGAAGGTTCTGATCCAACAGTTCTCCCATGGCTTGGATCCAACTACCACGATCACGTCGCAATCTCGCGAATCGTGAGTTCACGCAGTCCTACCCGTGACCATGATCACGTCGCGATCTCGCGAATCGTGAGTTCGCGCAGTCCTACCCTTGACCACTCCAAGTCGTGAGTCAGCGAAATGCTACCCGATTGCCACATGTCCTGTGCCGATGGACGGTTCTGAATACTTCAGGACTTTTAGGACGTTCTCAAGTCTGCTCTCCTACCTAAGTAAAGGTTAAGATCGACGGCCAATAAAGCTCCAGCGGATTCTTAGATCTACGGTCCTGGACAAGGGAGGGGCCCACTTTAAGCCGACAATTTTGGACCCCCACCCCCCTATTAAAGGTAGAATAGCAAGGGGGCTCCAGAATCCAACCTTGACCGTAGATCTGTGCTCCCCGATCCAGGCCGTCGAAACTTGCGTGCTCAATTCCGAACCCCCCCCGCTTTAAAGGTAGAATGGCGAGGGGGCTCCAGAATGGAACCCTGGCCGTAGATCTGGGCGCGCAGATTCTGTCCGCTCATATTTGCCCATCGCTTAACGAAACACGCATTTCGCGATCCAACTTAGGATAAGTGGGTTTTTCTTGGCAGCTCCATCAGTCTTGACAGATCTGGGGTAATTTTCTTTCAATAACTGGACTCGCCATCCTTTCTGAGCTTGAATCACGAGAATCAACCTCCCGGGGCTTCGAACTCCCATGACTTCGAAACCTGAGAGAACTACTCTTTCTTGTACATGGTTTCCAGACTCGGATCACATGATCCTTCAAAGGGTTCTTGGGTAATTATCCCTAGGCTTGGTGACCTGACTGAAAAGCTTTACTAATTCACCGAGCTATGGACTCTGTGACAGGGGTGAAGTAAACTCATAGGTTTACTATAACGATAGTCTTTTCAAGGAACTTACTCCGACTCTGGAATGCGAGGGAACTTCCGGGGAGAAGGTGCCTTCGGGAACTTAAACTAGGGCATAGCGCGAGTCAGTAGATGGGACAATTCTCAAGGGAACGGGCTTGTATTCTAAACTTATTCATCCTGTACATAAACCGATTATGGTCATATAAGTATAAGCATGCATCCATTATTTCCAATCAAAACACAAGCAAACACTTCCATACAACAACCATTTGTGAGCGTATAAACATGAGCATGCGTTCGTGATATTCAATTCAAAATACAAGACATAACACTTATCAAAAACACCAGACATGTTGCGACTATTGAGAAGGGTACTTGTTTCCACCCAACCATAGACTCAGTGACTCCAAACGGATTTACCACTAGCCACCCTCGAGCTAGACCACGATGCTTTGAGATTCAGTCTCCTACTTCCAGCTCAACGGAAGTCCAGGACGAAGGTTACTCTCCTTCTCCTATGTTCAGAACTCTCTGTGTTTTCAGAGTTTCTCTAGTTCTCTTTCGCGATCCCTGTCACGTGTGCTATCTCCTCTCCCCCCCTCACACTTCATTTCTTGCCTTTTTTTGCAAGATTGAGTGTGGCGCGAATTCCCCTGTTCGTGGTCAGGTCTGAGAGCTTCTACGGATGGGTGGTTCGCCCCCATCCCCTCATTAAATCTCGAGGAGCCTCCCCACCTACCATCCTGGTGGGTAATTCATTATAGGGTCAAAGAGTTGCTTTGGTTTTTGAGCAAGTAAAAACCAGTACGGTACTGGTTCGGTGGAAGTTATTGCAACCATTCCAGGTCCCTTCCACCACCTCTCATTAGCCATCATGGTCTTATTTTAGTACATCCCTTTCCCAGCAGTCATGCAACACATATTCATAACATAAGTTACATTCATCGACCTTTTATACAAAGGTCCATCAAATCAAACATTCACATCTTTGAGTTTGCCATAGTTCTTGGCCAATATAGTTATTTTTACAGACTGGGGGAAACAGGGTGTNGTCTTTTCGTCGAAATACTTTTCTGACAAATACTTCTTCCTGAAGTATTTCTCAAACCGTTCCCAAGATAGATCCTCTTCGTGAATGCATTTTACATTCTTAAGGTCTTCCCACCAAATGGAAGCCTTTCCATTCAAGTTGAAAGTGGCTACTCGGGCCTTCAAGTTTTCTGAGAAGTCATGGACATTGAAATACTTCTTTAGTCCAAGCAGCCAGGCCTCCGCTTCCTCCCCCTTCTTTATTTCACCGTCGAAAGAGGGTGATTTGGCCTTCTTGAATTCTTCGAGATTATGACTTTTGGAATGCTTTCGCTTCTTCCGTTGTCTTCAAGAATAAGAACTAGTTCCGCTACAAGAAGATCCCTCCGAGTCGCCAGTTTCTTTTCCAGAGGAATCGTCCAATGCTTGTCCCTTATCTCTGGGGTGGACCTTTCTCGAGGTGCTCTTCCTAGTGTGGCCACTTAAAAGACCACGTTTCTGTATCTCAGGTGGACTTCGACTTTTTTCTGTCTGTCATCGGTCCACGTGACTGATGTCAGGTTCATGTTGCAATTGTCTTTGTATGTCGTATATACTCTGCAACAAGACTGCATTAATTTCCGTTTTCTTCTCTTGCTCTTTCATCAACCTCTCGTTCTCGGCCTTGCAGCTCTGTAGTTCGACCATGAGGCTCCTCACAGTCTCAGCTAGATCTCGAGGGGTCTCTACCGCCCTCCTTTCGTCAGAATCTTCATCTCTATTATGGGAGCCCTCCCCCACTTCGTGGTGCGTCACCATTCTATGCATCTGCAGTTTCCCACGGTTGATATCCGCTTGAGTGCAGAAAAAACACTTGTTGTTAGTCAATATTTATATTCATTCATAACCACCGCATAATTCATATTTTTCAAATGCATACACACAATAGGAATTTTCATTCTTAACTTCAACTTTTGACAAAGGGGTTAAGATAGAGGGTTACTCCTTTTAAGAGTACTTTAAATGGAGTTTCCGCACAACTCGTTCATGAGCCCAAGCAGGCCAAGTGTTGTAACCATGCTCTGATACCAATTTGTAACATACCCACTACGATAAAAATAAAATTTTCTCTCTTCCTCAAGGGATAGAATCCCCGAATTCCTGCAAGGGCCTAGCGCAAGCTATCCCTTCCCTTATCCTTCCCCCCCAAGTGACCACAACCTGCCCTTAGCGCATGCGCCTCTCGCAACTCGTGAGTTGGAGGGTCAAGGCTCTCAACTCCTCTTTCTCCAAACGCCGATACCCGAAATGCGATACGGGTATGGCTCCCTCCTCACTAGCGCCTGTTACATATAACCGTAGGCTAGGCTAAACACTAGCACTACTTACAACTCGTGACTTTGCGAGTTGGGGTGTTGAGCCCTCGTGCTCCTCCTTTGCGAATCCCCGAGACACAATAAGTCAACAATGGGTTGACTATTTACTAGGCGACAGGTGTCCTTCAAGCGACTCTTTTCTGTAGTCGAAAGAAATTCTTTCAACCTTTGAACCCCCGATACATGATACCACGCGGAGGTTCTGATCCAATGGTTCTCTCGTGGCTTGGATCCAACGACCACGATCATGTCATGATCTCGCAAATCGTGAGTTCACGCAGTCCTACCCTTGACCACTCCAAGTCGCGAGTCAGTGAAATGCTACCTGACTGCCACGTGTCCTGTGCCGATGGACGGTTCCGAATACTTCGGGATTTTCAGGACGTTGTCAAGTCTGCTCTTCTGCCTAAGCGAAGGTTAAGATCGACGAACAATAAAGCTTAAGTGGATTCTTAGATCTACGGTCCTGGACAAGGGAGGGGCCCACTTTAAGCCCCCAATTTCAGACCCCCCCCTATTAAAGGTAGAATAGCGAGGGGGCTTCGGAATCCAACCTTGACCATAGATCCGGGCTCCCCAATCCAGGCCGTCGAAACCTACACACTCAATTCCAGACCCCC
>JZKD02S1694217.1:128177-139960 GCA_000966675.3 Picea glauca | reverse complement strand
CCGTTCCCAAGATAGATCCTCTTCGTGAATCCATTTTACATTCTTAAGGTCTTCCCACCAAATGGAAGCCTTTCCATTCAAGTTGAAAGTGGCTACTCGGGCCTTCAAGTTTTCTGAGAAGTCCTGGACTCTGAAATACTTCTTTAGTCCAAGCAGCCAGACCTCCGCTTCCTCCCCCTTCTTTATTTCACCGTCGAAAGAGGGTGATTTGGCCTTCTTGAATTCTTCAAGATTATGACTTTTGGAATACTTTCGCTTCTTTCGTTGTCTTCAAGAATAAGAACTAGTTCCGCTACTAGAAGATCCCTCCGAGTCGCCAGTTTCTTTTCCAGAGGAATCGTCCGACGCTTGTCCCTTATCTCTGGGGTGGACCTTTCTCGAGGTGCTCTTCCTAGTGTGGCCACTTAAAAGACCACGTTTCTGTATCTCAGGTGGACTTCGACTTTTCTTTGTCTATCATCGGTCCACGTGACTGATGTCAGGTTCATGCTGCAATTGTCTTTGTATGTCGTATAGACTCTGCAACAAGACTGCATTAATTTCCGTTTTCTTCTCTTGCTCTTTCATCAACCTCTCGTTGTCGGCCTTGCAGCTTTGTAGTTCGACCATGAGGCTCCTCACAGTCTCAGCTAGATCTAGAGGGGTCTCTACCGCCCTCCTTTCATCAGAATCTTCATCTCTATTGTGGGAGCCCTCCCCCACTTCGTGGCGCGTCACCATTCTATGCATCTGCAGTTTCCCGCGGTTGATCATCCACTTGAGTGCAGGAAAAACACTTGTTGTTAGTCAATATTTATATTCATTCATAACCATCGCATAATTCATATTTTTCAAATGCATACACACAATAGGAATTTTCATTCTTAACTTCAACTTTTGACAAAGGGGTTAAGATAGAGGGTTACTCCTTTTAAGAGTACTTTAAATGGAGTTTCTGCACAACTCGTTCATGAGCCCAAGCAGGCCAAGTGTTGTAACCATGCTCTGATACCAATTTGTAACATACCCACTACGACAAAAATAAAATTTTCTCTCTTCCTCAAGGGATAGAATCCTCAAATTCCTACAAGGGCCTAGCGCAAGCTATCCCTTCCCTTATCCTTCCCCCCCAAGTGACCACAACCTGGCCTTAGCGCATGCGCCTCTCGCAACTCGTGAGTTGGAGGGTCAAGGCTCTCGACTCCTCTTTCTCCAAACTCCGATACCCGAAATGCGATATGGGTATGGCTCCCTCCTCACTAGCGCCTGTTACATATAACCGTAGGCTAGGCTAAACACTAGCACTACTCGCAACTCGTGACTTTGCAAGTTGGGGTGTTGAGCCCTTGTGCTCCTCCTTTGCGAATCCCCGAGACACAATAAGTCAACAATGGATTGACTTTTTCCCAGGCGACAGGTGTCCTTCAAGTGACTCTTTTCTGTAGTCGAAAGAAATTCTTTCAACCTTTCAACCCCCGATACGCGATACCACGCGGAGGTTCTGATCCAATGGTTCTCCCGTGGCTTGGATCCAATGACCACGATCACGTCGCGATCTCACAAATCGTGAGTTCGCGCAGTCCTACCCTTGACCACTCCAAGTCGCGAGTCAGTGAAATGCTACTTGACTGCCACGTGTCCTGTGCCGATGGACGGTTCTGAATACTTCGGGACTTTCAGGACGTTGTCAAGTCTGCTCTTCTGCCTAAGCGAAGGTTAAGATCGACGACCAATAAAGCTCCAGTGGATTCTTAGATCTACGGTCCTGGACAAGGGAGGGGCCCACTTTAAGCCCCCAATTTNAACCATGCTCTGATACCAATTTGTAACATACCCACTACGACAAAAATAAAAATTTCTCTCTTCCTCAAGGGATAGAATCCCTGAATTCCTGCAAGGGCCTAGCGCAAGCTATCCCGTCCCTTATCCTTCCCCCCCAAGTGACCACAACCTGGCCTTAGCGCATGCGCCTCTCGCAACTCGTGAGTTGGAGGGTCAAGGCTCTCGACTCCTCTTTCTCCAAACGCCGATACCCGAAATGCGATATGGGTATGGCTCCCTCCTCACTAGCGCCTGTTACATATAACCGTAGGCTAGGCTAAACACCAGCACTACTTACAACTCGTGACTTTGCGAGTTGGGGTGTTGAGCCCTCGTGCTCCTCCTTTGCGAATCCCCGAGACACAATAAGTCAACAATGGGTTGACTATTTACTAGGCGACAGGTGTCCTTCAAGCGACTCTTTTCTGTAGTCGAAAGAAATTCTTTCAACCTTTGAACCCCCGATACATGATACCACGCGGAGGTTCTGATCCAATGGTTCTCCCGTGGCTTTGATCCAACGACCACGATCATGTCACGATCTCGCAAATCGTGAGTTCACGCAGTCCTACCCTTGACCACTCCAAGTCGCGAGTCAGTGAAATGCTACTTGACTGCCACGTGTCCTGTGCCGATGGACGGTTCCGAATACTTCGGGATTTTCAGGACGTTGTCAAGTCTGCTCTTCTGCCTGAGCGAAGGTTAATATCGACGAACAATAAAGCTTAAGTGGATTCTTAGATCTACGGTCCTGGACAAGGGAGGGGCCCACTTTAAGCCCCCAATTTCGGACCCCCCCCCCCGCTTTAAAGGTAGAATGGTGAGGGGGCTCCAGAATGGAACCCTGGCCGTAGATCTGGGCACTCAGATTTGCTTGCCACTTAACGAAACGCGCATTTCGCGATCCAACTTAGGGTAAGTGGGTTTTTTCTTGGCAGCTCCATCAGTCTTGACATATCTGGGGTAATTTTCTTTCGATTACTGGACTTGCTGTCCTTTTTGAGCTTGAATCACGAGAATCAANCCCCCTAGGAAGCGCCCGGTGCAACAACAGAGCTCTAGGTGAAGGGATCGTCAGACGCAGTTGTCGTATCTGACGCACCCACACACACACACACATGCAAAGAATATAACACATACCCAACAGTTTCTAGACTCATATCACATGATCCTTCAGAGGGTTCTTGGGTAATTATCCCTAGGCTTGGTGACCTGACTGAAAAGCCTTCCTAATTCGTCGAGCTATGGACTCTGTGACAGGGGTGAAGTAAACTCGTAGGTTTACTATAATGATAGTTTTTTCAAGGAACTTACTCCAACTCTGGAATGTGAGGGAACTTCCCGGGAGAAGGTGCCTTCGGGAACTTAAACCAGGGCATAACCCGAGTCAGTAGATGGGACAATTCTCAAGGGAATGGGCTCGTATTATGAACTTATTCATTCTAGACATAAACCGATTATGGTCATATAAGTATAAACATGCATCCATTATTTCCAATCAAAACACAGGCAAACGCTTCCATACAACAACTATTTGTGAACGTATAAACATGAGCATGCGTTCGTGATATTCAATTCAAAATACAAGACATAACACTTATCAGAAACACCAGGCGTGTTGCGACTGCTGGGAAGGGTACTCATTTCCACCCAACCATAAACTCAGTGACTCCAAACGGATTTATCACTAGCCACCCCGAGCTAGACTAGGATGCTTTGAGATTCAGTCTCCTACTTCCAGCTCAATGGAAGTCCAGGACGAAGGTTACTCTCCTTCTCCTATGTTCAAAACTCTCTGTGTTTCCAGAGTTTCTCCAGTTCTCTTCCGCGATCCTTGTCGTGCGTGCTATCTCCTCTCCCCCCCTCACACTTCCTTTCTTTCCTTTTTCTGCAAGATTGCGTGTGGCGTGAATTCCCCCGTTCGTGGTAAGGTCTGAGAGCTTCTACGGATGGGTGGTTCGCCCCCATCCCCTCATTAACTCTTGAGGAGCCTCCCCACCTACCATTCTGGCGGGTAATTCATTCTAGGGTTAGAGAGTTGCTTTGGTTTTTGAGCAAGTAAAAACCAGTACGGTATTGGTTCGGTGGAAGTTAACGCAACCATTCCAGGTCCCTTCCACCACCTCTCATTAGCCATCATGGTCTTCTTTTAGTACATCCCTTTCCCAGCAAACTGCAACACATATTCATAACATAATTTACATTCATCGACCTTTTATACAATGGTCCGTCAAATCAAACATTCACATCTTTGAGTTTGCCATAGTTCTTGGCCAATATAGTTATTTTTACAGACTGGGGGAAACAAGGTGTTACATCTGTGAGAGACCTCCCTCTTTTGTGGATTACTAGTCTCAACTCAAGGGTGACTGGTTGTTAAGATTTGGAACAATCAGTCTATGGTTGGGTGGAACGTTCGACCCAAGCAACTAGTTGCACGATTCTTGTTTAGAAATAAGTGTTTTATCTTGTACTAAGTTATTTACATGTGTTATTGTTGTGCATGAACTCCGCGTGAATGAAAATGACTTATATGTTGTTGTAATGAATGATTTAGCTGTATTTCATGTTGATTATTAGCATGATTTAGATGCATCTGTTTTATGGTTATAGACAATAGCTAAATCTGTTCTATTTTGTAGTTGTAAGCTACAGTAAATCGACTAACAATAAAGGAATTACCTTAGTTAGCAAGAGTTTCGTTTCTATGTGTATTCGACACGTAGTGTTGTTTAGCTGGAGGCTAGGTACGTTACATTTTGGTATTAGAGCTGATAATGGGAGAGTTTGGTGTGACGTGGCCCAACTTGGGTGGTTGGGTACGTTACAACAGAGCTCTCACTGAAACCAGGTTTATCATAGACCCAAGATATCGAGCCCTTAGTAACAAAGGCACCCCCCTGAAGCCAATAACTACTCTGATACCAAATGTAGGTTTTAAACCTTTACAATATAACAACATAGACACATTCTTTGCATAAAACATAAAGAACACAATAACATTCACACACAGTACTCAGAAATTTACCCTGGAAACCCTTAACTGAGAAAACCAACAAATATCTAGAGTCATACCTGTAACTCTCATTGTATTAGTTTCACCATTTACAAATACAATATATATGATTTTGTAGCATCCAAAACCTTAATCCATTGAATTGGATTATATTACAATATTAATTCCTTAACTAGAACTAAAAAACCACGAATTAGAAAAATGTGTGCCCAAACCCCCAAAACGAACAAAAAAACCACCCAATTTTTTTTGATTCAATTTGTTAGTCTATACGCTATAAATCTATAAGGATTCTCTTTCATTAAACTTTTTATTAAAAAGGAGTTGATTTCTATTCTCACTTTGGTTTAGTGTTTTTGGATATACACATGGATGGAATTTGATGAACAAATTGAGGAGGATTGGGCAAATTACTTGTTAAATTTTTTTGGCAAATCGTCAACATTTTTAGTGAAATCTGTCAAAATGTGCATGTAAGTTGCAAACTGTCAAATTTAAATTTAAGGGAGTGTTGGGATTTGAAATTTCAACCGTAAATATACAAGTTAGTAAATATACAAGTTAAATGTGATTTCACCATTTTTACTTAAAATAAAAAAAATCATGACTTACAAAATTTAAACTCATAAAATAAAAATAAAATAGTTAAATAAAAAAATTATGACTTAAAAAAATTAAACTCATAAAATAAAAATAAAAAGATGATGACTTAAAAAAAATTAAACTCATAAAATAAAATAATTAAATAAAACGAATAAATAAAATAATATAGATCTTAATTACTGAGATTCATTCTATTTTTTACCTTTTTAATGGAAAGCGTCCAATAAATCTGGTATTAAGATGGGTTCTCTAGAAATCAAATTATTCGCTCCAAGGCGGTGATGCCGTATATCTCCAAAATGTATTGTACTCACGTACACGTACGCGCGTTTATACGATCCCCGTGAAACTACGAGAAAGGGCGGGTAAAGACTCCTTTAAAGCCACAAAAAAACAAGGTGACTCGATCCATTTGCAAGCACCAGGTTCAGCTTCATTACTTAAAATCTGTACTTAGAGCCCTGCAATATCATTCGCCATGGCTGACGGCCACCAATTCAACAATATTCTGCTTGTAGGTAGAGGCGGCACGGTTAGTAAAATCATCCATATCTTATTTAATGCATGCAGGGACAATGGACAGTTTTTCTTTTCTCTGAAATTTCTTCCCTTTCGGCCTCTTTAGCATTTAAACAAGGGTTTTAAATTTTCTATTACATGAGTTATTCTTTCTTCCCCGTGCTTGCGAGTGCTTCAAAGTTCAAAGGCGATGTTATTATTATGACGATGACCAATATTTCAATTTTTTTGTCCATTGATATAATGTTTCCCATACAGAAACCCTTACCATGATTCGGATTTCAGTTTACTGAGTCGCCGTTCTTTCATGTTAGGCAACTGTCAAAATTCCTTTCAAACATTCCCTTGAATCACGTATTTACATCTCGAAGCTTTCAAAATCTCAAACCCTAAAGTTCCAGACTACAAAAGCCTACCGTAGCTAGCGGTAAACTTTCAACCGTTTTATGTTTCTAGCTGTAAATACCCGTTTGCTGTAAATACTCCAACGGGTTTTATATGCCATTTTTGTGCCCCACTGAAATATCAGTTGAAAAACCCCAGAAATAACTAAAATTATTGAAAAAGTGCAAAATTAAAGTGCTTGACATTGGACCGGTTTTGGTAATATTGCTGTTTCTTTGGCTAAAAATAAAACCGAATTGAAATTTCATGGCTCTTGATATCAATTAAAAAAACTTTAGAAGTACGAAAAAGTAAATGCTAAAATTCATCGAGCAAAAAATATTGAATTTATCAACAATAATATGTTTGATTACTTTAAGAGAAAATAAAACAATGAAATAATAATAAAATTACTTCTAATCCTCTACATGAGCAACAAAGATCACATATTTACAATCACTTGCTCACGAATCTCTTGCAGAATCCGGGTCAACTGAGGATACATTCTGGAGGTATAGTGTGGAAAAGGCAGGGTGGAGGCAAGGTGGTTGATGTGGCCAAAAACGAAGTCAAGAGTTTGAGTTGGACTCGAGTTCCCAGGGGTTATCAACTCGGTGTCAAGCTTAAAGCTGGGTTGAACATCAAGCTTGCGGGATTTCGTGAACAGGTACGACATTTCGATTTCAACATATTTTTGGTAAGAAATATTTCCATCCAGCAATAATATTTTTTTTTATAAGTTAGGTACTTCTACAAAAATGTCACATCATTATCAGACTGGAGATGCTACTCCCTGTGAGACTGTCTGAGATTATAAAAGATTTACTTATCAAAGATTAACATATCCTGTCTTAATATAGCAGAACAACCATACGTACTGCTGCCTTTAGTATTTAACAATCTGAAGATATCTTTATACAAAAAACATAGGATTATGTTAGAAACTATGACCTACTGTATGTCTAACAGTATCATGCCATAGGGCAGATGGAGAGCCCTTTGAAAGAGATACTGAAAATAGACACAAAAAACAGACCCTGTAATGAGATAAAGCTAATGTTCCTCCTCAGAATCAGATTCCACCAGGATGCAGACAGACTGGCTATTAGGCTGAGTGGCCTCTGCATGCTGGTCCTCTGGCGCATTCTCCACAACCACTGCCTCTAATCCCCAGATAGCCTTTATCAGAGCATCATATTTTTTGTCCTGAAAATCCAGCTTATCCAGAATTGCCTTCTCCTCTATTATCTGGGTAATTAGACTTTTGCTATGCCAGTATATTTCCACTATCCTAAAGAGTTTTGTGTCCTGGCTTCGCGTGAATCCTGTGTCTGGAATCTGTCTGGAATCCATTGAAGAGGCTCCTCATCAACATCGTCAGTTGAGGTCTTGCTTCTCTTTTCCCCAACTTTCTTTTCTATTTCCTCTGCTTCTGCCTTGACCTCTTTAGATACCTCTTATGGTACCAGTTAGCAGCCACCATGGCTTGGTTCTGGTTATTCTTTGATACCCCTTCTTTGCAGGCAGATTTCTATGGGCTTCTGGTCTGCCCCTCTTAGTAGCCTTGCTCCCTTCTGCTACCTCCTCCTTCATAGACTGTTTCCCATCCTTTCCATGATTAAGATTTCTTTCACAGTGCTTAAGAGACAGAGAATTGGAGGAATGAGACAAATTAAAGTCATGAGTGCCACCAAAAATACTTAGCTGCAGACTCCAATGCTCAACTTTTGCTATTCCAGGAGTGTCTACACCAGGAAAGACAGACCCCCCCGGTTCTGCTAGACCTGATAAAACCCAAATTCGTGCCCTCCAAAGATTCTTAGAGATACCGAAATTTCCCCACAAGATGGGTTTAGACTTCAGCCAACCCTTCTATTACACAACGGAAATAGAGAACGTAGAGACAACGATTTAGAACCACTGACCTTTCATGCTTTTCCAAGRGGTTGTTGTGAATTCCAATAGCTAGGATAGCTTGTGTTATTACCATTCCAAGGAAACCTCCATATACATGCATCATTTTTCCCATAGCTTTGGATAGGGGAGATTGAATTCTCACTTCGGGTGGTGAACAAGCCTTCGGACGGGCAAAATGAAACTTCATTAACCTCGTCTCTTCCATACTTAATGCTCACATCCTGTAATCATAGGCCCTCTTCTCCACTTGTCCAATGGTGTGACAAGCATCTTTGCTCAACATTTATGGATAAATCATTTGATAGCATCCCTATCATCCTATTTGGGGGCATCTAACTGTAATATTCAACAATATGTATAGATCAAATTTTTTAAGAAGAGTGTTGCTAGGGCAATGTTTGCTAGTAGTAGGTCTTGAGGGCATTAAAGGCCACAAAATCTAGCCAAACCAACGACACCATACAAGGCAAAAATTTCATAGCACCACTTGGGGCGATTAAAAAAGTTTGAGAGTCCAAAATTTAAGTGAGTCATCCTGGTAAGTATAATAATTGGAGAAATTGATATTAAGGTCATACAAACAAAATAACATGTAGTTGTAGGGATCAATCCATGGAAGGAGGATTGTCCTTGACATTATTGTGCAACCTTCCCCATACCTTGATCGGTGGCTCAGGCTTTGGAGCATCAACCTCCCATCCACATTTCTCATGTTGTGGCTACTTATCAACCTCTGAGATTGCTAGGGCCAACATAGGAAACTAGTTATTGCAAGGTCGATTGTGGCAACACTCATAGTGCTCCCTTGTGGCCTGGCCAATGCTATCTTTGGGTTGACCTCCACTCTTCTGAGATTGATGCTAATTTCAATAAATCAAAATAAATATATCCATAATAGTGGATAACTGCTAGTGGAATCGATGTGGATACATATCATAATCATGGGAAACCGTAAACCGAATGTGAAATTATCTAATAAGTTTTGAGAAAAACAAGATATTGTAGCCCCAAATGTTAGCTGTGTTGCCCCTCATATTGCATGAGAGGTAAATTTGTGATTTTCATCACATGATAGGATTTTTGGGGTGACATATTGAGATGTTGATGAGCTTGAGATATACACTTGCTATTCTTGCTCGAGATGGTGCATGGATCATCTTACTTCATCATGGTGATGCATGGGATGCACACATTGGTTCAATGGTTTATGTGGCTGATTGTCTTGGTACTTGGTTCACTCTTCATGGCTGCTCTTTGGTACTATGGCGTATGATGTTGTTTATGGTTAGCCTAGTATGACACCCATACATCTTATGGTCTCTTCTTATAATGACTTTAGCTTATGGCGGGGTTTATTAGGGGATACCACTTTTATTATAATAGTACAACAACTTTATTTGGTATATTTCTTATGGGTACATATGTGGAGGTGACTTAGTACTATGGAGACCTCCCCTTGGCATTTTAAACCTTGAACACAGTGAATTAAGTGTGATGAGCCCCATTTCCTTTATGTAAAATTTACTATGTATAATGTTTTTCTCCATGTGCATAAAAGGGGCACATATGTTGATGAGGGGATATATTATCATATTGTAACAAAGTGGGGGCTTTCTCATACAAAGTTTTAAAGTACATTAAAGGGGGAGCTTTCTCATACAAAGTTTCAAAATACATTAAAGGGGCCATGAGTTAAACTTTACAAGGATTGAATAACTACAAGTTATATGGCATATGTTATAGTTTGGTCATAAGCTTATGAGAGGAGGATGCCATGATGTCATGATATTTAAACACATGGGGATGCTTCCTTATTTTCGAACCATGATGCATCATGCATGAGACTTTGAGCTGCCCTCTTATCTTCTCAACCATGATATCATTGTAAAAGCATACACCAAGGTTTGCAAGAGGGGTCACCCCATAGCTTAAGTATATGTGGCATGGTTGAGCGTGTGAGTTTCAAGGATGGAGCTCTTTCCCTAAGTCGTACTTTTTTCATAGGGCTGCCCCCTTTTCGTATGATGGTTGGGTTATCAAACCACAAGGAATGCATACAACATGGCATTGAGATGACATTTCATTGGATGCATATGCGATGGGGCCGTCATCCTATTCATTGGGCACTTTATCTATGGCACATCAAACATATGGAGTAGTTTTGAAGAGTCGTTTTGTCAACTTCAATGATGTAAACTGTTGTGGATATTCCATTGGAATAATTTGTCACAATTGATCTTATAATATTTTGAAATCTTAGACTATGCAAACTGATTTTCCTTAGATCCCAGATTAATGAATTACTAGCTTTTCTTGAATTTATGAAATGATTGAAATGCGAAAATGGAAGAAATGAGCAAAAAGTACACACCATCCACACACAAATGAACATAAGATATACCCAAGGAAACTTAATACGGGAGAAAACCCAGCTAGAAGGTGAGGCCTATGCTCTATACTCTCTTTTCTTCAGTTATGGAAATGCAAATACAATGAAAGAGGCACTCATTGTGGAGTTGCCTTTGCACTGTGGCCTATATGGCTGTTGCAGAATCTTTTCCTCCTCCGTTATGCTCTCAAAATACCACTCCTAGATGCTAAGCTCAATTATGGAACAAATATAATGCTAAAGAATGGAATCCTTTCTCCTCCTAGTGGCTCAGTATTTAACATAGCTCGATAGTTACTCAGGGTTAGGGTTTTTGCATTCTCAACCCTTAATTAGTGATAAGGTTTGGACCTTCTAGAATCTTCTTGAAAGTCCACACGTGGCTAGCCCCATATATGTGAGCAATGGGGGTTGACGTGACAAACTTGTACCACGGTAGTCAACAAGGTAGGTCAACTTGTGAGAGACATAACTTTCCCATACGAGCTTCGATTGAGGTGATTTTCACACTGTTAGAAAGGTCTTGGTGTGTAGATCAACTTCGAGGGCGTGGGAGTTAGTTTCGGACAATGTAACCCCCCAAAATGTCGCTTAATGCCTCAAAATGGCTTTCGATAGTTTCAAACCCCAATTTTCCAAATTAGGATCTGCTACTAAAATGGCCCTTCTAGTCGATTCCTCAAACTCTTTCCACCTAGAAAGTACCAAGATAGTTGACAAATTATATGGTGATCCAATTCGGATCATACCTCCCCATTTAGGGAGGCTTTTGGTCCCCAAAAGCTTTACAGAACGAGGTGAGGAAATTTGTTCTCTACCTCTTCTCTGGAGTACCATTTTGCCTTGCTTGGAAGTTGTCCTTTCAACCTAGTTTTCCAAAGGTCATGTTGCCCTTGTCTTGTAGTTCTGGACTTCCTTTGCAAAACTGTGTCCTCTGCCAACTCTATGTTAGTTTTTAGCTTGTGAGGTGTCTCAGCTGTCCCTAAGTGTCATAGGCTAGTTGATGGACACACCAAGGCCCAGATCAACCTTATTATCTCAGCCTAGATCAGACTTAGGCTAATCAACAAAATTTTTACTTTCAGTGGAATGTGGGGCCCGAGGAGAGAGGGCGCACCTCATGGAGGACACTGCTAGTGGAGTGTGGGACCATGT